>AACT01035029.1:0-17833 GCA_000149265.1 Ciona savignyi | reverse complement strand
GGAAAAAGAACATTTTAGACTAAGAGCTGTATTGATTGGTTACCACAGGTTTCTTTTAGTCCAAAATAATTAATTTGTAAGTTTAATATTTGGGCTAAGAAAGACGGACGTTACCGGTTAAGACCTCTCGGTCAGATGGAAAAATAATCGAAAAATAAATAAATAAAATCATGCACATTATACCCAACAAGTGTTACAAAACTAGTTCAGCTTTACAAATTATATTTTTAGGTATATTTAAAGAGGGATTTGAACGTTAAATCCCTTTATTTATTAATATGTAAACGTAAATATCATTCTATTTTGTTTGGTTATTGTCTGCAGTTCTAATAATTTCGTAGATCCATTTCTTCCCTTAAAGCCAGTTGATTTGAAACTCTTTATTTTAATTAATACTGACAGAAGGAAAATACCGAAATGTTTCTCAATTAAGATATTAAAATTTAATACAAAAAAGATCTGGCAGCAGTGGGAATCGACCCACGCCATCGAAATGACTGGTGCCTTAAACCAGCGCCTTAGACCGCTCGGCCATGCTACCGAACGGAAATTGTCGACGTTATAATAAAAGAGTAAAGGCAGTTTCAAAACACGAGACGGATATCGTCTAATTTGTAACAAAACTTTAAGTTTCAAAATAGTTTAACAAGGGCATTGGTGGTTCAGTGGTAGAATCCTCGCCTGCCACGCGGGGGGCCCGGGTTCGATTCCCGGCCAATGCAAAATTTTTAATGTAAATAAAATTGCAATATCTATAACAGTTTCATTTAGCAGAATTTGGATTGTTTTAATTTCAATAGATTGTTAATTAAAACGAAAACCTTACCAATTAACTTTCTTTCCTTTTAACAAAACGAACTATCTTAATATAGCTTGATATAAAAAAAAACGTTGGATGCAGATTCCGTCAAAACGTGTTTTTTTCTGTGTATTAATGAAAGCATTAATTTATATTGGTTAAATATATATACTTTGGTTTCTTTAGACTCACCACAAAATGTTAATGTGGACTGGGTTGGCCGAGTGGTTAAGGCGTTGGACTTAAGTTCCAATGGACAAGTGACCGCGTGGGTTCGAACCCCACACCCAGTAGCTATATTTAACATCCTATCAAACGCGATTCGTTGCACCTTATGAAAATCTTTGTAAAATATAATATACAGCTATTATCGAATCCCTCTAAGATGCCATAATACCATGTTCTTGCCAATCGAAACCGATTCAATCGCTAGTTTTACGAAGTTAAAGAAGAAGAAACTATACAAAATGATAAAAAGCATGTAATGATTAAATATTGTTCATTTAGTTTAATAAACTACTGAGAATTATCCTCTACCTTCTTCGTTTTTGCAAATTTTTTTCTTAATATTGTTAACTTATTCAATGGTTTAAATACAAGTTTTATGTTGGTTTTCCCGAATGCTGAAGTAAAATATTGCTAAGTTAGTAGAGAACTGGTAAATAGTATGGCAGCCGGGTGGGATTCGAACCCACGCCATCGAAATGACTGGTGCCTAAAACCAGCGCCTTAGACCGCTCGGCCACGCTACCTCCAGCGAAAAAGAACATTTTAGAGTAACAGCTGTATTGATTGGTTACCACAGGTTTCTTTTAGTCCAAAATAATTAATTTGTAAGTTTAATATTTGGGCTAAGAAAGACGGACGTTACCGGTTAAGACCTCTCGGTCAGATGGGAAAAAATAATCGAAAAATAAATAAATAAAATCATGCACATTATACCCAACAAGTGTTACAAAACTAGTTCAGCTTTACAAATTATATTTTTAGGTATATTTAAAGAGGGATTTGAACGTTAAATCCCTTTATTTATTAATATGTAAACGTAAATATCATTCTATTTTGTTTGGTTATTGTCTGCAGTTCTAATAATTTCGTAGATCCATTTCTTCCCTTAAAGCCAGTTGATTTGAAACTCTTTATTTTAATTAATACTGACAGAAAGAAAATACCGAAATGTTTCTCAATTAAGATATTAAAATTTAATACAAAAAAGATCTGGCAGCAGTGGGAATCGACCCACGCCATCGAAATGACTGGTGCCTTAAACCAGTGCCTTATACCGCTCGGCCATGCTACCGAACGGAAATTGTCGACGTTATCATAAAAGAGTAAAGGCAGTTTAAAACACGAGACGGATATCGTCTAATTTGTAACAAAACTTTAAGTTTCAAAATAGTTTAACAAAGGCATTGGTGAGTTCAGTGGTAGAATCCTCGCCTGCCACGCGGGGGGCCCGAGGTTCGATTCCCGGCCAATGCAAAATTTTTAATGTAAATAAAATTGCAATATCTATAACAGTTTCATTTAGCAGAATTTGGATTGATTTAATTTCAATAGATTTATAATTAAAACGAAAACCTTACCAATTAACTTTCTTTCCTTTTAACAAAACGGACTATCTTAATATAGCTTGATATAAAAAAAACGTTGAATGCAGATTCCGTCAAAACGTGGTTCTTTCTGTGTATTAATGAAAGCATTAATTTATATTGGTTAAATATATATACATTGGTTTCTTTAGACTCACCACAAAATGTTAATAACGCTTAAAGCGTGGACTGGGTTGGCCGAGTGGTTAAGGCGTTGGACTTAAGTTCCAATGGACAAGTGTCCGCGTGGGTTCGAACCCCACACCCAGTAGCTATATTTAACATCCTATCAAACGCGATTCGTTGCACCTTATGAAAATCTTTGTAAAAATATAATATACAGCTATTATCGAATCCCTCTAAGATGCCATAATACCATGTTTTTGCCAATCGAAACCGATTCAATCGCTAGTTTTACGAAGTTAAAGAAGAAGAAACTATACAAAATGATAAAAAGCATGTAATGATTAAATATTGTTCATTTAGTTTAATAAACTACTGAGAATTATCCTCTATGTAGCCGCCAGATTGTCAAGCGTCTATATTTTCCTGTGTACTGTCTTTGTTTGATTGGCTTAGAAATTTTCATTAACTGATACTTGACGAATTGACGAGGACGTTTTATTTTGAATCCCTTTTTATTGTTCCGTTTAGTAACGTTTTCTGTAAACAATAATAAATTTGAATATGGTTGAAAAAAGGCGAATTATAACGCAAAACACTTACTGAATATTTACAGCCCGTTTTACACAATCTTTTGTTCAGTACGCAGAATATACTTGTTTAATAAAACTTATTTGTTTTGCCACTGAAAAATAACATCAAAATCAATTACCGAAATAGAGTTGCTAACACCACGACCTTGTAGACTGAATGCGACTGGTTTAGATTTTCAAAGTTAAATTAAACGCAAATTCGAATAGTGGTAACCGCACAAAGTACAAATAAAAAATGCTAGCCGGCCAAGTGACAAATAAATATGAAATAATAATATTCGCGATTTCATCCCGGCCCCTTTAAGCGATAAAAGTTCTAAAAATCATTTGAGATCGCTTAACACTTCGGTTACAAATAACAGCGAAACAAAGTTGCAATGAAAATGAAAACACACCACACAATTTATGACGCATTAACTGCACTAAGCAGGCACAGCTTAGAAATTGGGCGGTCCAAGACCGAACGCTGTGTTTGTACTTGAACACTGCGGACAAAACCATTTCTATCAGGGTAAGTTTTAATAACCCGGCCTAAGATCCAGGTATTGCGAGGCGCGTTTTGATTTACAATCAACACAATGTCACCCACTGCGAAATTGCGCGATTCATTTGTCCATTTTTGTCTCTTTTGGATGAGGGGTAGGTACTCTCTTGTCCATCTGGACCAGAATACATTTGCCAGATGTTGAACCTGACGCCATCGTTTCCTCGAATATGTGTCCCTTTCATTGAATAATCCTGGAGGAAAGTGATGTTGCACTTTTAATTGCAACAATTGATTTTGGGTTAAAGGCTCCAAGTCACCAGGGTCATCGGATACAGTTGTTAGAGGTCTACTATTGATTATTGCCTGTACCTCGCACATGAGCGTTGTTAGGGTTTCGTCGTCCATTCGCTGTTCTTTACAGACAACTCCCAGCACCTTTCGTACTGTTCTTATTTGCCTCTCCCATATGCCACCATGATGAGAGGCCGTAGGTTGGTTGAAAACCCACTTTATTTGTTTTTGCATGAGAAAGTCATTTATTTGACTTTGATTCCATTGTTCAATTGCTTCTCTTAGCTTCGCGTTCTCCACCAACAAGATTTGTGCCATTGTCCGATCTCATTTCCAGAACCTGGCCCCTTCGAGCAATGAATCTCCTTAGTGCTTGGAGAAAAGAGTTGGTTTCCAAGCTGCAGGCCACTTCGATGTGGACTGCTCTAATGGTTAGGCAGGTAAAGAGAACGCCATACCTCTTCAGATCACTTCTTCCTTTTCGAACGAGAAATGGGCCGAACAAATCCACACCAACATATGAAAAAGGTGGTAGATTTGGTGTCAATCTATTTTTTGGTAGGTCAGCCATCTTTTGGGTACCAGGATTTGCATGTCTTTTCCTGCAAGTAATACAGTCAGAAAGGACTTTGCGAACTGTTGAGTTCGCCTTTGTTATCCAAAACTGCTCTCTAAGTGCCGCAAGTACATGTTCCCTTCCAGAGTGTCCACAGTCATTGTGGATTTGCTGTATAATTAGTTGTGCAATGTGCGATTCCCTTGGGATTAAAACCGGATGTTTGGTACCATAAGGCAGCGCACTCTGATCAAGTCGTCCTCCGATTCTCAAAAGTCCATCTTTTAAAAACGGATTGAGCTTGTAGAGAGAACTTGATTTGTGTACAGGTTTATTACGAGAAAGAGCTTCGATTTCTTCTAAAAAATATTTAGATTGCACATATTTCAGAATAACCTGTTGGGCTTCTTGTACTTCGTCAACATCTAGCGGCACAATTTCCCTGGTATTGAACTTGACAGGTGTCTTCAGTACACGCTTATAACGAAGAATCCAAGCAAGCACTCTTTTTGTTCGAAGCCAGCTAGAGTATTTGTTTGTAAACTTTTCCATGAAGCACAGCTCTATTGAACTAGCAAAACAAGAATTTGGTATTGGCTTGACTTCTGAATTAGTTTCAGATAGCTCTACAACAGCTTGCACTCTGTTCATGGGCATATGTATATTGGGATTCTTGATGGGGAGTTTGATTTCATGATGACTATCATCACCATGCCTAATTGATTCATCAACTTGCTTTAGAAAGCGTCTTTGTTGTACGGACGTTTCTTTCTTTACGTTTGTGACAGAGTCAACTACATCATTACACAGAGTGCACATTGCCGGTACATCAGTCTTGGTACAAAAATTCTTAGTTATTTGTTTGTGCACTACTTTACTCGGAGCATTTACAATCCAGCCTACAGCTGTCCTGACTGCGTAGTGACCAGAACGCGCTGTAACAACTTGGTGTGGTTGAAGAACTCTGACATTATCGTTACCTATTAGAAGGCCAACTTCGCCATCTGTTTTGGGGATAACAATGTTTCGGAATTCATCGAACTGATCAACATCCTCTTGCTTCGGAATTTCTTTGATTGATATAGGTAGTCGAGGATTAGAAAACAATGGGTTTAAGTCCAGACAATTGGTCTCATCAAAGTCCATTAGTTCCAGACCTTTAATAACTTGCACCATCTTAAGTTCACATTGGTTATTTATTGTTGTTGTGCAGATTTTAACTTCCGGGCCACTTACTTGCAGCCTTTTGATCAGTGAATCTGTTATGAATGAATTTGTGCTTCCGTTGTCCAGAAACGCTTGAGTGATTACGACCTTGTTGGAACCTCTAGCACGAACCTTGACTGGTACTATTGGCAACAGATTGGATGCACCTATATTCTTGAGAAACATACTGGTAGTGGATTTAACAAAACCGTTTTGAACCGTTGCTTCTTGCATAGTTGATTGGTTAGATGCATTACGAGTGCCAGTTGAATTGTCTGGGGGGTGTAACAAAGTGGTATGTCGCTTTTCACAATCAGGTTTAGCACAAGGAATCTTACGATGACAATCTTTAACCTTGTGACCAGAGCTTAGACAACTGAAACACAACCCTTTTTCCGACACAAACTTATGTCGAGAGTCATAGTCCATACGTCTAAAATAATAACATTGGTTTAAGAAGTGAATCCCATTGCACAACTTACATGCGTTGTCGACCGGTGTAGTTGCAGTTTGCATTGCGAAGGAAAAGCTCTTCTGCTTTGGCATGATTGTATTGTATTGACGCACAGGTTTGGTTTGGTTTGTGAGGTCACGATCACACATGTAGTTTGTAGCTTCTCTTGTTCTTCTGGAAATGTAGCAGGCCAGGTCTTGGATGCTTATTTCTTGTTTCTTTCCATGTAGGAGTTCATCTGCCACATGCTCCCATCCACCCTGCCAGCTATTGGGAAGACGTTTGATTATTTTGAAAATTATGTCCATGTTATCCATTTTATGTAGGTAGTTCATGCCACTTAATGTACACATACAAGCAGTAAGTTTTGAAGAAAATTTAATTAAACTATGCTTATCGTTAAGATGAATTGGTGGACCGTTTACAAGTGGATCAAGACATGCTCCTGCAATTTGGTATTTTTGTCCGAAAGTGTCCTTCAGCAAATCCCGAGCCTTGAAGTAGCCAACATCATTAGGCATATGTTGACATCCCTTGACCAACGCGTTGGCCAAACCCTTTGTATATTGCAATAAGAAAAACAGTTTGCGTTTTGGTTCCTTAACGTTGTAAGATATTAGAGTATCAAATGCATCGATAAAATCTTGATAATCTGCTGAATTTCCATCAAAGACTGGGGGTTCTTGGGGAGGCAGGGAAACGTGACTAAGGTTAAGGGAAAATGGGGAATTATTTTGAGAATTGATCACTGGGGTACTAATTTGATTGCTGGGCCCAGAGATAGCATTTATGAATACATTGGGTGAAGGACATGGGTTTACTTGTTTAGAGATTGGTGAGGGGTCTATTTTGTTCGTTGATAGGTTGCACTTTGTTCGAAATATTCAAGCCATTACCATTATCATATTTTTGACTGACACCAACCTTTGGGTTATCGGAGAGTGAAAGAGTTTGTACAGGTAGTTTAAGTGAGATCTTACTAGATTCCATTGCTTGCAATTCGGCATTGGTTTGATCCAGTTCTGCTTGGAGTTCCAATTCTTGTTTCTTTTGTCTATACGCCATTTCGTTTCTTTCATATTCCAATCGCTTTCTCACTTGTAGACTTTCTAATTCGTTCATTTCCTTTTGGGTTTTACATTTTGATTGCAAGATTGCTTGTTTCCTTTTTATACTCATCAAAGAGCTTGTTAATGAGCATGAGCTTACTTTGCTTCTTGAGGATTGTGTGCTTCTTCTGGACATACCATCGTGCGATTGCACTTCCAATTCCAAGTTTGTTGTCCGGCTTGCCACCGACCTTGTTATTATTGGTGACCGGTCTCCAGCACTTGCTTCAGGTTGTGTTGATGTCATCATCAAATTCACAAACACTTTAAGTTTCGGTGTTAGATTTTGCACTTGAGTTGAATGAATATTCAAAAACCAAATGTAGCCGCCAGATTGTCAAGCGTCTATATTTTCCTGTGTACTGTCTTTGTTTGATTGGCTTAGAAATTTTCATTAACTGAAACTTGACGGATTGACGAGGACGTTTTATTTTGAATCACTTTTTATTGTTCCGTTTAGTAACGTTTTCTGTAAACAATAATAAATTTGAATATGGTTGAAAAAAGGTGAATTATAACGCAAAAAACTTACTGAATATTCACAGCCCGTTTTACACAATCTTTTGTTCAGTACGCAGAATATACTTGTTTAATAAAACTTATTTGTTTTGCCACTGAAAAATAACATCAAAATCAATTACCGAAATAGAGTTGCTAACACCACGACCTTGTAGACTGAATGCGACTGGTTTAGATTTTCAAAGTTAAATTAAACGCAAATTCGAATAGTGGTAACCGCACAAAGTACAAATAAACAATGCTAGCCGGCCAAGTGACAAATAAATATGAAATAATAATATTCGCGATTTCATCCCGGCCACTTTAAGCGATAAAAGTTCTAGAAATCATTTGAGATCGCTTAACACTTCGGTTACAAATAACAGCGAAACAAAGTTGCAATGAAAATGAAAACACACCACACAATTTATGACGCATTAACTGCACTAAGCAGGCACAGCTTAGAAATTGGGCGGTCCAAGACCGAACGCTGTGTTTGTACTTGGACACTGCGGACAAAACCATTTCTATCAGGGTAAGTTTTAATAACCCGGCCTAAGATCCAGGTATTGCGAGGCGCGTTTTGATTTACAATCAACACAATGTCACCCACTGCGAAATTGCGCGATTTCATCCTACCTTCTTCGTTTTTGCAAATTTTTTTCTTAATATTGTTAACTTATTCAATGGTTTAAATACAAGTTTTATGTTGATTTTCCCGAATGCTGAAGTAAAATATTGCTAAGTTAGTAGAGAACTGGTAAATAGTATGGCAGCGGTGGGATTCGAACCCACGCCATCGAAATGACTGGTGCCTAAAACCAGCGCCTTAGACCGCTCGGCCACGCTACCTCCAGCGAAAAAGAACATTTTAGAGTAACAGCTGTATTGATTGGTTATCACAGGTTTGTTTTAGTCCAAAATACTTAATTTGTAAGTTTAATATTTGGGCTAAGAAAGACGGACGTTACCGGTTAAGACCTCTCGGTCAGATGGAAAAATAATCGAAAAATAAATAAATAAAATCATGCACATTATACCCAAGAAGTGTTACAAAACTAGTTCAGCTTTACAAATTATATTTTTTGGTCTATTTAAAGAGGGATTTGAACGTTAAATCCCTTTATTTATTAATATGTAAGCGTAAATATCATTCTATTTTGTTTGGTTATTGTCTGCAGTTCTAATAATTTCGTAGATCCATTTCTTCCCTTAAAGCCAGTTGATTTAAAACTCTTTATTTTAATTAATACTGACAGAAGGAAAATACCGAAATGTTTCTCAATTAAGATATTAAAATTTAATACAAAAAAGATTTGGCAGCAGTGGGATTCGAACCCACGCCATCGAAATGACTGGTGCCTTAAACCAGCGCCTTAGACCGCTCGGCCATGCTACCGAACGGAAATTATCGACGTTATCATAAAAGAGTAAAGGCAGTTTCAAAACACGAGACGGATATCGTCTAATTTGTAACAAAACTTTAAGTTTCAAAATAGTTTAACAAGGGGCATTGGGTGGTTCAGTGGGTAGAATCCTCGCCTGCCACGCGGGGGGCCCGGATTCGATTCCCGGCCAATGCAAAATTTTTAATGTAAATAAAATTGCAATATCTATAACAGTTTCATTTAGCAGAATTTGGATTGTTTTAATTTCAATAGATTGTTAATTAAAACGAAAACCTTACCAATTAACTTTCTTTCCTTTTAACAAAACGGACTATCTTAATATAGCTTGATATAAAAAAAACGTTGGATGCAGATTCCGTCAAAACGTGGTTCTTTCTGTGTATTAATGAAAGCATTAATTTATATTGGTTACAATATATATACTTTGGTTTCTTTAGACTCACGCACAAAAATGTTAATAACGCTTAAAGCGTGGACTGGCGTTGGCCGGAGTGAGTTAAGGCGTTGGACTTAAGTTCCAATGGACAAGTGTCCGCCGTGGGGTTCGAACCCCACACCCCAGTAGTTATATTTAACATCCTATCAAACGCGATTCGTTGCACCTAATGAAAATCTTTGTAAAAATATAATATACAGCTATTATCGAATCCCTCTAAGATGCCATAATACCATGTTTTTGCCAATCGAAACCGATTCAATCGCTAGTTTTACGAAGTTAAAGAAGAAGAAACTATACAAAATGATAAAAAGCATGTAATGATTAAATATTGTTCATTTAGTTTAATGAACTACTGAGAATTATCCTCTACCTTCTTCGTTTTTGCAAATTTTTTTCTTAATATTGTTAACTTATTCAATGGTTTAAATACAAGTTTTATGTTGATTTTCCCGAATGCTGAAGTAAAATATTGCTAAGTTAGTAGAGAACTGGTAAATAGTATGCCAGCGGTGGGGATTCGAACCCACGCCATCGAAATGACTGGTGCCTAAAACCAGCGCCTTAGACCGCTGGGGCAACGGTTACTCCAGCGAAAAAGAACATTTTAGACTAAGAGCTGTATTGATTGGTTACCACAGGTTTCTTTTAGTTCAAAATAATTAATTTGTAAGTTTAATATTTGGGCTAAGAAAGACGGACGTTACCGGTTAAGACCTCTCGGTCAGATGGAAAAATAATCGAAAAATAAATAAATAAAATCATGCACATTATACCCAACAAGTGTTACAAAACTAGTTCAGCTTTACAAATTATATTTTTAGGTATATTTAAAGAGGGATTTGAACATTAAATCCCTTTATTTATTAATATGTAAACGTAAATATCATTCTATTTTGTTTGGTTATTGTCTGCAGTTCTAATAATTTCGTAGATCCATTTCTTCCCTTAAAGCCAGTTGATTTGAAACTCTTTATTTTAATTAATACTGACAGAAGGAAAATACCGAAATGTTTCTCAATTAAGATATTAAAATTTAATACAAAAAAGATTTGGCAGCAGTGGGATTCCAACCCACGCCATCGAAATGACTGGTGCCTTAAACCAGCGCCTTAGACCGCTCGGCCATGCTACCGAACGGAAATTGTCGACGTTATCATAAAAGAGTAAAGGCAGTTTCAAAACACGAGACGGATATCGTCTAATTTGTAACAAAACTTTAAGTTTCAAAATAGTTTAACAAGGGCATTGGTGGTTCAGTGGTAGAATCCTCGCCTGCCACGCGGGGGGCCCGGGTTCGATTCCCGGCCAATGCAAAATTTTTAATGTAAATAAAATTGCAATATTTATAACAGTTTCATTTAGCAGAATTTGGATTGTTTTAATTTCAATAGATTGTTAATTAAAACGAAAACCTTACCAATTAACTTTCTTTCCTTTTAACAAAACGGAACTATCTTAATATAGCTTGATATAAAAAAAAACGTTGGATGCAGATTCCGTCAAAACGTGTTTTTTTCTGTGTATTAATGAAAGCATTAATTTATATTGGTTAAATATATATACTTTGGTTTCTTTAGACTCACCACAAAATGTTAACGTGGACTGGGTTGGCCGAGTGGTTAAGGCGTTGGACTTAAGTTCCAATGGACAAGTGTCCGCGTGGGTTCGAACCCCACACCCAGTAGTTATATTTAACATCCTATCAAACGCGATTCGTTGCACCTAATGAAAATCTTTGTAAAAATATAATATACAGCTATTATCGAATCCCTCTAAGATGCCATAATACCATGTTTTTGCCAATCGAAACCGATTCAATCGCTAGTTTTACGAAGTTAAAGAAGAAGAAACTATACAAAATGATAAAAAGCATGTAATGATTAAATATTGTTCATTTAGTTTAATAAACTACTGAGAATTATCCTCTACCTTCTTCGTTTTTGCAAATTTTTTTCTTAATATTGTTAACTTATTCAATGGTTTAAATACAAGTTTTTATGTTGGTTTTCCCGAATGCTGAAGTAAAATATTGCTAAGTTAGTAGAGAACTGGTAAATAGTATGGCAGCGGTGGGATTCGAACCCACGCCATCGAAATGACTGGTGCCTAAAACCAGCGCCTTAGACCGCTCGGCCACGCTACCTCCAGCGAAAAAGAACATTTTAGAGTAACAGCTGTATTGATTGGTTACCACAGGTTTCTTTTAGTCCAAAATAATTAATTTGTGAGTTTAATATTTGGGCTAAGAAAGACGGACGTTACCGGTTAAGACCTCTCGGTCAGATGGAAAAATAATCGAAAAATAAATAAATAAAATCATGCACATTATACCCAACAAGTGTTACAAAACTAGTTCAGCTTTACAAATTATATTTTTAGGTATATTTATAGAGGGATTTGAACGTTAAATCCCTTTATTTATTAATATGTAAACGTAAATATCATTCTATTTTGTTTGGTTATTGTCTGCAGTTCTAATAATTTCGTAGATCCATTTCTTCCCTTAAAGCCAGTTGATTTGAAACTCTTTATTTTAATTAATACTGACAGAAGGAAAATACCGAAATGTTTCTCAATTAAGATACTAAAATTTAATACAAAAAAGATTTGGCAGCAGTGGGAATCGAACCCACGCCATCGAAATGACTGGTGCCTTAAACCAGCGCCTTAGACCGCTCGGCCATGCTACCGAACGGAAATTGTCGACGTTATCATAAAAGAGTAAAGGCAGTTTCAAAACACGAGACGGATATCGTCTAATTTGTAACAAAACTTTAAGTTTCAAAATAGTTTAACAAGGGCATTGGTGGTTCAGTGGTAGAATCCTCGCCTGCCACGCGGGGGGCCCGGGTTCGATTCCCGGCCAATGCAAAATTTTTAATGTAAATAAAATTGCAATATTTATAACAGTTTCATTTAGCAGAATTTGGATTGTTTTAATTTCAATAGATTGTTAATTAAAACGAAAACCTTACCAATTAACTTTCTTTCCTTTTAACAAAACGAACTATCTTAATATAGCTTGATATAAAAAAAAACGTTGGATGCAGATTCCGTCAAAACGTGTTTTTTTCTGTGCTATTAATGAAAGCATTAATTCTATATTAGGTTAAATATATATACTTTGGTTTCTTTAGACTCACCACAAAATGTTAACGTGGGACTGGGTTGGCCGAGTGGTTAAGGCGTTGGACTTAAGTTCCAATGGACAAGTGAACCCGCGTGGGTTCGAACCCCACACCCAGTAGCTATATTTAACATCCTATCAAACGCGATTCGTTGCACCTTATGAAAATCTTTGTAAAATATAATATACAGCTATTATCGAATCCCTCTAAGATGCCATAATACCATGTTCTTGCCAATCGAAACCGATTCAATCGCTAGTTTTACGAAGTTAAAGAAGAAGAAACTATACAAAATGATAAAAAGCATGTAATGATTAAATATTGTTCATTTAGTTTAATAAACTACTGAGAATTATCCTCTACCTTCTTCGTTTTTGCAAATTTTTTTCTTAATATTGTTAACTTATTCAATGGTTTAAATACAAGTTTTATGTTGGTTTTCCCGAATGCTGAAGTAAAATATTGCTAAGTTAGTAGAGAACTGGTAAATAGTATGGCAGCGGTGGGATTCGAACCCACGCCATCGAAATGACTGGTGCCTAAAACCAGCGCCTTAGACCGCTCGGCCACGCTACCTCCATCGAAAAAGAACATTTTAGACTAAGAGCTGTATTGATTGGTTACCACAGGTTTCTTTTAGTCCAAAATAATTAATTTGTAAGTTTAATATTTGGGCTAAGAAAGACGGACGTTACCGGTTAAGACCTCTCGGTCAGATGGAAAAATAATCGAAAAATAAATAAATAAAATCATGCACATTATACCCAACAAGTGTTACAAAACTAGTTCAGCTTTACAAATTATATTTTTAGGTATATTTAAAGAGGGATTTGAACGTTAAATCCCTTTATTTATTAATATGTAAACGTAAATATCATTCTATTTTGTTTGGTTATTGTCTGCAGTTCTAATAATTTCGTAGATCCATTTCTTCCCTTAAAGCCAGTTGATTTGAAACTCTTTATTTTAATTAATACTGACAGAAGGAAAATACCGAAATGTTTCTCAATTAAGATATTAAAATTTAATACAAAAAAGATCTGGCAGCAGTGGAGAATCGACCCACGCCATCGAAATGACTGGTGCCTTAAACCAGTGCCTTAGACCGCTCGGCCATGCTACCGAACGGAAATTGTCGACGTTATCATAAAAGAGTAAAGGCAGTTTCAAAACACGAGACGGATATCGTCTAATTTGTAACAAAACTTTAAGTTTCAAAATAGTTTAACAATGGGCATTGGTGGTTCAGTGGTAAAATCCTCGCCTGCCACGCGGGGGGCCCGGGTTCGATTCCCGGCCAATGCAAAATTTTTAATGTAAATAAAATTGCAATATCTATAACAGTTTCATTTAGCAGAATTTGGATTGTTTTAATTTCAATAGATTGTTAATTAAAACGAAAACCTTACCAATTAACTTTCTTTCCTTTTAACAAAACGAACTATCTTAATATAGCTTGATATAAAAAAAAACGTTGGATGCAGATTCCGTCAAAACGTGGTTTTTTCTGTGTATTAATGAAAGCATTAATTTATAGTTGGTTAAATATATATACTTTGGTTTCTTTAGACTCACCACAAAATGTTAATAACGCTTAAAGCGTGGACTGGGGTTGGCCGAGTGGTTAAGGCGTTGGACTTAAGTTCCAATGGACAAGTGCTCCGCGTGGGTTCGAACCCCACCACCCAGTAGTTATATTTAACATCCTATCAAACGCGATTCGTTGCACCTAATGAAAATCTTTGTAAAAATATAATATACAGCTATTATCGAATCCCTCTAAGATGCCATAATACCATGTTTTTGCCAATCGAAACCGATTCAATCGCTAGTTTTACGAAGTTAAAGAAGAAGAAACTATACAAAATGATAAAAAGCATGTAATGATTAAATATTGTTCATTTAGTTTAATGAACTACTGAGAATTATCCTCTACCTTCTTCGTTTTTGCAAATTTTTTTCTTAATATTGTTAACTTATTCAATGGTTTAAATACAAGTTTTATGTTGATTTTCCCGAATGCTGAAGTAAAATATTGCTAAGTTAGTAGAGAACTGGTAAATAGTATGTGCCAGCGGTGGGATTCGAACCCACGCCATCGAAATGACTGGTGCCTAAAACCAGCGCCTTAGACCGCTCGGCCACGCTACCTCCAGCGAAAAAGAACATTTTAGACTAAGAGCTGTATTGATTGGTTACCACAGGTTTCTTTTAGTCCAAAATAATTAATTTGTAAGTTTAATATTTGGGCTAAGAAAGACGGACGTTACCGGTTAAGACCTCTCGGTCAGATGGAAAAATAATCGAAAAATAAATAAATAAAATCATGCACATTATACCCAACAAGTGTTACAAAACTAGTTCAGCTTTACAAATTATATTTTTAGGTATATTAAAAGAGGGATTTGAACATTAAATCCCTTTATTTATTAATATGTAAACGTAAATATCATTCTATTTTGTTTGGTTATTGTCTGCAGTTCTAATAATTTCGTAGATCCATTTCTTCCCTTAAAGCCAGTTGATTTGAAACTCTCTATTTTAATTAATACTGACAGAAGGAAAATACCGAAATGTTCTCAATTAAGATATTATAATTTAATACAAAAAAGATTTGGCAGCAGTGGGATTCGAACCCCACGCCATCGAAATGACTGGTGCTTTAAACCAGCGCCTTAGACCGCTCGGCCATGCTACCGAACGGAAATTATCGACGTTATCATAAAAGAGTAAAGGCAGTTTCAAAACACGAGACGGATATCGTCTAATTTGTAACAAAACTTTAAGTTTCAAAATAGTTTAACTGCTACCGAACGGAAATTATCGACGTTATCATAAAAGAGTAAAGGCAGTTTCAAAACACGAGACGGATATCGTCTAATTTGTAACAAAACTTTAAGTTTCAAAATAGTTTAACAAGGGCATTGGTGGTTCAGTGGTAGAATCCTCGCCTGCCACGCGGGGGGCCCGGATTCGATTCCCGGCCAATGCAAAATTTTTAATGTAAATAAAATTGCAATATCTATAACAGTTTCATTTAGCAGAATTTGGATTGTTTTAATTTCAATAGATTGTTAATTAAAACGAAAACCTTACCAATTAACTTTCTTTCCTTTTAACAAAACGGACTATCTTAATATAGCTTGATATAAAAAAAAACGTTGGATGCAGATTCCGTCAAAACGTGGTTCTTTCTGTGTATTAATGAAAGCATTAATTTATATTGGTTAAATATATATACTTTGGTTTCTTTAGACTCACCACAAAATGTTAATAACGCTTAAAGCGTGGACTGGGGTTGGCCGAGTGGTTAAGGCGTTGGACTTAAGTTCCAATGGACAAGTGTTCGCGTGGGTTCGAACCCCACACCTCAGTAGTTATATTTAACATCCTATCAAACGCGATTCGTTGCACCTTATGAAAATCTTTGTAAAAATATAATATACAGATATTATCGAATCCCTCTAAGATGCCATAATACCATGTTTTTGCCAATCGAAACCGATTCAATCGCTAGTTTTACGAAGTTAAAGAAGAAGAAACTATACAAAATGATAAAAAGCATGTAATGATTAAATATTGTTCATTTAGTTTAATAAACTACTGAGAATTATCCTCTACCTTCTTCGTTTTTGCAAATTTTTTTCTTAATATTGTTAACTTATTCAATGGTTTAAATACAAGTTTTATGTTGATTTTCCCGAATGCTGAAGTAAAATATTGCTAAGTTAGTAGAGAACTGGTAAATAGTATGGCAGCGGTGGGATTCGAACCCACGCCATCGAAATGACTGGTGCCTAAAACCAGCGCCTTAGACCGCTCGGCCACGCTACCTCCAGCGAAAAAGAACATTTTAGAGTATTTGAATGTTAAATGGCAGCAGTGGGATTCGAACCCACGCCATCGAAATGACTGGTGCCTTAAACCAGCGCCTTAGACCGCTCGGCCATGCTACCGAACGGAAATTGTCGACGTTATCATAAAAGAGTAAAGGCAGTTTCAAAACACGAGACGGATATCGTCTAATTTGTAACAAAACTTTAAGTTTCAAAATAGTTTAACAAGGGCATTGGTGGTTCAGTGGTAGAATCCTCGCCTGCCACGCGGGGGGCCCGGGTTCGATTCCCGCCCAATGCAAAATTTTTAATGTAAATAAAATTGCAATATCTATAACAGTTTCATTTAGCAGAATTTGGATTGTTTTAATTTCAATAGATTGTTAATTAAAACGAAAACCTTACCAATTAACTTTCTTTCCTTTTAACAAAACGAACTATCTTAATATAGCTTGATATAAAAAAAAACGTTGGATGCAGATTCCGTCAAAACGTGGTTTTTTCTGTGTATTAATGAAAGCATTAATTTATATTGGTTAAATATATATACTTTGGTTTCTTTAGACTCACCACAAAATGTTAATAACGCTTAAAGCGTGGACTGGGTTGGCCGAGTGGTTAAGGCGTTGGACTTAAGTTCCAATGGACAAGTGTCCGCGTGGGTTCGAACCCCACACCCAGTAGTTATATTTAACATCCTATCAAACGCGATTCGTTGCACCTAATGAAAATCTTTGTAAAAATATAATATACAGCTATTATCGAATCCCTCTAAGATGCCATAATACCATGTTTTTGCCAATCGAAACCGATTCAATCGCTAGTTTTACGAAGTTAAAGAAGAAGAAACTATACAAAATGATAAAAAGCATGTAATGATTAAATATTGTTCATTTAGTTTAATGAACTACTGAGAATTATCCTCTACCTTCTTCGTTTTTGCAAATTTTTTTCTTAATATTGTTAACTTATTCAATGGTTTAAATACAAGTTTTATGTTGATTTTCCCGAATGCTGAAGTAAAATATTGCTAAGTTAGTAGAGAACTGGTAAATAGTATGCCAGCGGTGGGATTCGAACCCACGCCATCGAAATGACTGGTGCCTAAAACCAGCGCCTTAGACCGCTCGGCCACGCTACCTCCAGCGAAAAAGAACATTTTAGACTAAGAGCTGTATTGATTGGTTACCACAGGTTTCTTTTAGTCCAAAATAATTAATTTGTAAGTTTAATATTTGGGCTAAGAAAGACGGACGTTACCGGTTAAGACCTCTCGGTCAGATGGAAAAATAATCGAAAAATAAATAAATAAA
>AACT01034870.1:0-12743 GCA_000149265.1 Ciona savignyi | reverse complement strand
CTTTATCACTTAATAATATGTAGTAAACCAAGTTCCATTATTTATTTCTTATTCATTTTCATATCAATTGAGATCTTTTAAAGCGGTCACCAGTTTTACAAGAAAAGGACATGTACAGCGAGGTGGCCGAGTGGTTAAGGCGATGGACTGCTAATCAATTGTGCTCTGCACGCGTGGGTTCGAATCCCATCCTCGTCGCTTGGGGCTGTAGCTCAGTGGTAGAGCGCACGCTTTGCATGTGTGAGGCCCCGGGTTCAATCCCCGGCATCTTCATCTATTTACTCTATTTTTTTATCTCCATTTAAAGTTTTATCTCTTTTTGTTAAATGAAGTTGTCAGAAACAAATGATCGCAATTATTACTCTGGCGTTTCTTATCAATATACATGTTAAAATATCCAGGGATATTACACAAATATAGACATATCTATCTATATATATTTAAATAGTATCAAGTTACCATAATAAATAATACGTCAGCTAATTGTTTGAAAAAGGTATTAACATACTTTAACATTTTATAATATGTATGTAGTAAACCAGGTTTCATTATTTATATCTAATTCATTTTCATATCAATTGAGATATTTTGAAGTGGTCACCAGTTTTACATGAAAAGAACATGTACGACGAGGTGGCCGAGTGGTTAAGGCGATGGACTGCTAATCCATTGTGCTCTGCACGCGTGGGTTCGAATCCCATCCTCGTCGCTTGGGGATGTAGCTCAGTGGTAGAGCGCACGCTTTGCATGTGTGAGGCCCCGGGTTCAATCCCCGGCATCTCCAATTTACGTTTGCCTCTAATTATTCTCCAATTATGGTTTTCTTTTTTAGATAAATAAAGGGGTCAAAAACAAATGATTACAATGACTACCATAATTTAAATATTTAGATATGAATGTTATATTATCCAGACAGCTTGTATATGTATTTCTGTTAAAAGGTTGAATTTATCAACACAAATCTTACATCCGCTGCATTTGTATTGTGTATAAAAATTTTATTATGTAAAATCAGAATTTTAATTCTTTTCTTATTAATGTTTGTACTGTTTAATTTTTTTCTAATTACTCAGCATTTCTGCGAGTACACGACTTACATAGAAATGGGGCGCGTGGTTAGCGCGAATGGCTGCTAATTCATTGTGCTATGCAGGCGTGGATTCGAATCCAATCTTCGTCGCTTGGGGATGTAGCTCAGTGGTAGAGCGCACGCTTCGCATGTGTGAGGCCCCGGGTTCAATCCCCGGCATCTCCATTTAACTGTTTGCTCCTTTTCATCTCCAATTACCGTTTTATCTCGTTCATTTAAATGAATTTGTCTGAAAACAAATGATCGCAATAATTTGTCTGGCGTTTCTTATCATTATACATACATGTTAAATTATCCAGCGAGATTACACAAATATATACATATATATCTATATATATTTAAATAGTTTCAGTTTACCATAATAAATAATACGTCAGCGAATTATGTGAAAAAATTGTAAACATACTTTAACATTTAATAATATGTAGTAAACCAGGTTCCATTATTTATTTCTTATTCATTTTCATATCAATTGAGATCTTTTGAAGTGGTCACCAGTTTTACAAGAAAAGGACATGTACGACGAGGTGGCCGAGTGGTTAAGGCGATGGACTGCTAATCCATTGTGCTCTGCACGCGTGGGTTCGAATCCAATCCTCGTCGCTTGGGGATGTAGCTCAGTGGTAGAGCGCACGCTTTGCGTGTGTGAGGCCCCGTGTTCAATCCCTGGCATCTCCATCTATTTACTCTATTTTTTTTATCTCCATTTAAAGTTTTATCTCTTTTTGTTAAATGAAGTTGTCAGAAACAAATGATCGCAATTATTACTCTGGCGTTTCTTATCATTATACATGTTAAAATATCCAGGGATATTACACAAATATAGACATAGCTATCTATATATATTTAAATAGTATCAAGTTACCATAATAAATAATACGTCAGCTAATTGTTTGAAAAAGGTATTAACATACTTTAACATTTAATAAGATGTATCTAGTAAACCAGGTTCCATTATTTATTTCTTTTTCATTTTCATATCAATTGAGATCTTTTAAAGCGGTCACCAGTTATACAAGAAAAGAACATGTACGACGAGGTGGCCGAGTGGTTAAGGCGATGGACTGCTAATCCATTGTGCTCTGCACGCGTGGGTTCGAATCCCATCCTCGTCGCTTGGGGATGTAGCTCAGTGGTAGAGCGCACGCTTTGCATGTGTGAGCCCCCGGGTTCAATCCCCGGCATCTCCAATTTACGTTTGCCTCTAATTATTCTCCAATTATGGTTTTCTTTTTTAGATAAATAAAGTGGTCAAAAACAAATGATCACAATGACTACCATAATTTAAATATTTAGATATGAATGTTATATTATCCAGACAGCTTGTATATGTATTTCTGTTAAAAGGTTGAATTTATCAACACAAATCTTACATCCGCTGCATTTGTATTGTGTATAAAAATTTTATTATGTAAAATCAGAATTTTAATTCTTTTCTTATTAATGTTTGTACTGTTTAATTTTTTTCTAATTACTCACCATTTCTGCGAGTACACGACTTACATAGAAATGGGGCGTGTGGTTAGCGCGAATGGCTGCTAATTCATTGTGCTATGCAGGCGTGGATTCGAATCCAATCTTCGTCGCTTGGGGATGTAGCTCAGTGGTAGAGCGCACGCTTCGCATGTGTGAGGCCCCGGGTTCAATCCCCGGCATCTCCATTTAACTGTTTGCTCCTTTTCATCTCCAATTACCGTTTTATCTCGTTCATTTAAATGAATTTGTCTGAAAACAAATGATCGCAATTATTTGTCTGGCGTTTCTTATCATTATACATACATGTTAAATTATCCAGCGAGATTACACAAATATATATATTTAAATAGTTTCAGTTTACCATAATAAATAATACGTCAGCGAATTATGTGAAAAAATTGTAAACATACTTTAACATTTAATAATATGTAGTAAACCAGGTTCCATTATTTATTTCTTATTCATTTTCATATCAATTGAGATCTTTTAAAGCGGTCAACAGTTTTACAAGAAAAGGACATGTACGACGAGGTGGCCGAGTGGTTAAGGCGATGGACTGCTAATCCATTGTGCTTTGCTCGCATGGGTTCGAATCCAATCCTCGTCGCTTGGGGATGTAGCTCAGTGGTAGAGCGCACGCTTTGCATGTGTGAGGCCCCGGGTTCAATCCCCGGCATCTCCATTTAACTGTTTGCTCCTTTTCATCTCCAATTACCGTTTTATCTCGTTCATTTAAATGAATTTGTCTGAAAACAAATGATCGCAATAATTTGTCTGGCGTTTCTTATCATTATAAATACATGTTAAATTATCCAGCGAGATTACACAAATATATATATTTAAATAGTTTCAGTTTACCATAATAAATAATACGTCAGCGAATTATGTGAAAAAATTGTAAACATACTTTAACATTTAATAATATGTAGTAAACCAGGTTCCATTATTTATTTCTTATTCATTTTCATATCAATTGAGATCTTTTGAAGTGGTCACCAGTTTTACAAGAAAAGGACATGTACGACGAGGTGGCCGAGTGGTTAAGGCGATGGACTGCTAATCCATTGTGCTCTGCACGCGTGGGTTCGAATCCAATCCTCGTCGCTTGGGGATGTAGCTCAGTGGTAGAGCGCACGCTTTGCGTGTGTGAGGCCCCGTGTTCAATCCCTGGCATCTCCATCTATTTACTCTATTTTTTTTATCTCCATTTAAAGTTTTATCTCTTTTTGTTAAATGAAGTTGTCAGAAACAAATGATCGCAATTATTACTCTGGCGTTTCTTATCATTATACATGTTAAAATATCCAGGGATATTACACAAATATAGACATAACTATCTATATATATTTAAATAGTATCAAGTTACCATAATAAATAATACGTCAGCTAATTGTTTGAAAAAGGTATTAACATACTTTAACATTTAATAAGATGTATCTAGTAAACCAGGTTCCATTATTTATTTCTTTTTCATTTTCATATCAATTGAGATCTTTTAAAGCGGTCACCAGTTATACAAGAAAAGAACATGTACGACGAGGTGGCCGAGTGGTTAAGGCGATGGACTGCTAATCCATTGTGCTCTGCACGCCGTGGGTTCGAATCCCATCCTCGTCGCTTGGGGATGTAGCTCAGTGGTAGAGCGCACGCTTTGCATGTGTGAGCCCCCGGGTTCAATCCCCGGCATCTCCAATTTACGTTTGCCTCTAATTATTCTCCAATTATGGTTTTCTTTTTTAGATAAATAAAGTGGTCAAAAACAAATGATCACAATGACTACCACTAATTAAATATTTAGATATGCAATGTTATATTATCCAGACAGCTTGTATATGTATTTCTGTTAAAAGGTTGAATTTATCAACACAAATCTTACATCCGCTGCATTTGTATTGTGTATAAAAATTTTATTATGTAAAATCAGAATTTTAAATTTTTTCTTATTAATGTTTGTACTGTTTAATTTTTTTCTAATTACTCACCATTTCTGCGAGTACACGACTTACATAGAAACGGGGCGTGTGGTTAGCGCGAATGGCTGCTAATTCATTGTGCTATGCAGGCGTGGATTCGAATCCAATCTTCGTCGCTTGGGGATGTAGCTCAGTGGTAGAGCGCACGCTTCGCATGTGTGAGGCCCCGGGTTCAATCCCCGGCATCTCCATTTAACTCTTTGCTCCTTTTCATCTCCAATTACCGTTTTATCTCGTTCATTTAAATGAAATTTGTCTGAAAACAAATGATCGCAATAATTTGTCTGGCGTTTCTTATCAATATACATGCATGTTAAATTATCCAGCGAGATTACACAAATATAGACATAGCTATCTATATATATTTAAATAGTTTCAGTTTACCATAATAAATAATACGTCAGCGAATTATGTGAAAAAATTGTAAACATACTTTAACATTTAATAATATGTAGTAAACCAGGTTCCATTATTTATTTCTTATTCATTTTCATATCAATTGAGATCTTTTAAAGCGGTCACCAGTTTTACAAGAAAAGGACATGTACGACGAGGTGGCTGAGTGGTTAAGGCGATGGACTGCTAATCCATTGTGGTCTGCACGCGTGGGTTCGAATCCCATCCTCGTCGCTTGGGGATGTAGCTCAGTGGTAGAGCGCACGCTTTGCATGTGTGAGGCCCCGGGTTCAATCCCCGGCATCTCCATATATTTACTCATTTTTTTTATCTCCATTTAAAGTTTTATCTCTTTTTGTTAAATGAAGTTGTCAGAAACAAATGATCGCAATTATTACTCTGGCGTTTCTTATCATTATACATGTTAAAATATCCAGGGATATTACACAAATATAGACATAGCTATCTATATATATTTAAATAGTATCAAGTTACCATAATAAATAATACGTCAGCTAATTGTTTGAAAAAGGTATTAACATACTTTAACATTTAATAAGATGTATCTAGTAAACCAGGTTCCATTATTTATATCTAATTCATTTTCATATCAATTGATATATTTTGAAGTGGTCACCAGTTTTACAAGAAAAGAACATGTACGACGAGGTGGCCGAGTGGTTAAGGCGATGGACTGCTAATCCATTGTGCTCTGCACGCGTGGGTTCGAATCCCATCCTCGTCGCTTGGGGATGTAGCTCAGTGGTAGAGCGCACGCTTTGCATGTGTGAGGCCCCGGTTTCAATCCCCGGCATCTCCAATTTACGTTTGCCTCTAATTATTCTCCAATTATGGTTTTCTTTTTTAGATAAATAAAGTGGTCAAAAACAAATGATCACAATGACTACCATAATTTAAATATTTAGATATGAATGTTATATTATCCAGACAGCTTTTATATGCTGCTAATTCATTGTGCTATGCAGGCGTGGATTCGAATCCAATCTTCGTCGCTTGGGGATGTAGCTCAGTGGTAGAGCGCACGCTTTGCGTGTGTGAGGCCCCGTGTTCAATCCCCGGCATCTCCATCTATTTACTCTATTTTTTTTCATCTCCATTTAAAGTTTTATCTCTTTTTGTTAAATGAAGTTGTCAGAAACAAATGATCGCAATTAATACTCTGGCGTTTCTTATCAATATACATGTTAAAATATCCAGGGATATTACACAAATATAGACATATCTATCTATATATATTTAAATAGTATCAAGTTACCATAATAAATAATACGTCAGCTAATTGTTTGAAAAAGGTATTAACATACTTTAACATTTTATAATATGTATGTAGTAAACCAGGTTTCATTATTTATATCTAATTCATTTTCATATCAATTGAGATATTTTGAAGTGGTCACCAGTTTTACATGAAAAGAACATGTACGACGAGGTGGCCGAGTGGTTAAGGCGATGGACTGCTAATCCATTGTGCTCTGACCACGCGTGGGTTCGAATCCCATCCTCGTCGCTTGGGGATGTAGCTCAGTGGTAGAGCGCACGCTTTGCATGTGTGAGGCCCCGGGTTCAATCCCCGGCATCTCCAATTTACGTTTGCCTCTAATTATTCTCCAATTATGGTTTTCTTTTTTAGATAAATAAAGTGGTCAAAAACAAATGATTACAATGACTACCATAATTTAAATATTTAGATATGAATGTTATATTATCCAGACAGCTTGTATATGTATTTCTGTTAAAAGGTTGAATTTATCAACACAAATCTTACATCCGCTGCATTTGTATTGTGTATAAAAATTTTATTATGTAAAATCAGAATTTTAAATTTTTTCTTATTAATGTTTGTACTGTTTAATTTTTTTCTAATTACTCACCATTTCTGCGAGTACACGACTTACATAGAAACGGGGCGTGTGGTTAGCGCGAATGGCTGCTAATTCATTGTGCTATGCAGGCGTGGATTCGAATCCAATCTTCGTCGCTTGGGGATGTAGCTCAGTGGTAGAGCGCACGCTTCGCATGTGTGAGGCCCCGGGTTCAATCCCCGGCATCTCCATTTAACTCTTTGCTCCTTTTCATCTCCAATTACCGTTTTATCTCGTTCATTTAAATGAATTTGTCTGAAAACAAATGATCGCAATAATTTGTCTGGCGTTTCTTATCAATATACATGCATGTTAAATTATCCAGCGAGATTACACAAATATAGACATAGCTATCTATATATATTTAAATAGTTTCAGTTTACCATAATAAATAATACGTCAGCGAATTATGTGAAAAAATTGTAAACATACTTTAACATTTAATAATATGTAGTAAACCAAGTTCCATTATTTATTTCTTATTCATTTTCATATCAATTGAGATCTTTTAAAGCGGTCACCAGTTTTACAAGAAAAGGACATGTACAGCGAGGTGGCCGAGTGGTTAAGGCGATGGACTGCTAATCAATTGTGCCCTGCACGCGTGGGTTCGAATCCCATCCTCGTCGCTTGGGGCTGTAGCTCAGTGGTAGAGCGCACGCTTTGCATGTGTGAGGCCCCGGGTTCAATCCCCGGCATCTTCATCTATTTACTCTATTTTTTTATCTCCATTTAAAGTTTTATCTCTTTTTGTTAAATGAAGTTGTCAGAAACAAATGATCGCAATTATTACTCTGGCGTTTCTTATCAATATACATGTTAAAATATCCAGGGATATTACACAAATATAGACATATCTATCTATATATATTTAAATAGTATCAAGTTACCATAATAAATAATACGTCAGCTAATTGTTTGAAAAGGGTATTAACATACTTTAACATTTTATAATATGTATGTAGTAAAACCAGGTTCCATTATTTATATCTAATTCATTTTCATATCAATTGAGATATTTTGAAGTGGTCACCAGTTTTACAAGAAAAGAACATGTACGACGAGGTGGCCGAGTGGTTAAGGCGATGGACTGCTAATCCATTGTGCTCTGCACGCGTGGGTTCGAATCCCATCCTCGTCGCTTGGGGATGTAGCTCAGTGGTAGAGCGCACGCTTTGCATGTGTGAGGCCCCGGGTTCAATCCCCGGCATCTCCAATTTACGTTTGCCTCTAATTATTCTCCAATTATGGTTTTCTTTTTTAGATAAATAAAGTGGTCAAAAACAAATGATCACAATGACTACCATAATTTAAATATTTAGATATGAATGTTATATTATCCAGACAGCTTGTATATGTATTTCTGTTAAAAGGTTGAATTTATCAACACAAATCTTACATCCGCTGCATTTGTATTGTGTATAAAAATTTTATTATGTAAAATCAGAATTTTAATTCTTTTCTTATTAATGTTTGTACTGTTTAATTTTTTTCTAATTACTCACCATTTCTGCGAGTACACGACTTACATAGAAATGGGGCGTGTGGTTAGCGCGAATGGCTGCTAATTCATTGTGCTATGCAGGCGTGGATTCGAATCCAATCTTCGTCGCTTGGGGATGTAGCTCAGTGGTAGAGCGCACGCTTCGCATGTGTGACGCCCCGGGTTCAATCCCCGGAACCTCCATTTAACTGTTTGCTCCTTTTCATCTCCAATTACCGTTTTATCTCGTTCATTTAAATGAATTTGTCTGAAAACAAATGATCGCAATAATTTGTCTGGCGTTTCTTATCATTATACATACATGTTAAATTATCCAGCGAGATTACACAAATATATATATTTAAATAGTTTCAGTTTACCATAATAAATAATACGTCAGCGAATTATGTGAAAAAATTGTAAACATACTTTAACATTTATTATTATGTAGTAAACCAGGTTCCATTATTTATTTCTTATTCATTTTCATATCAATTGAGATCTTTTAAAGCGGTCACCAGTTTTACAAGAAAAGGACATGTACGACGAGGTGGCCGAGTGGTTAAGGCGATGGACTGCTAATCCATTGTGCTCGTGCACGCGTGGGTTCGAATCCCATCCTCGTCGCTTGGGGATGTAGCTCAGTGGTAGAGCGCACGCTTTGCATGTGTGAGGCCCCGGGTTCAATCCCCGGCATCTCCATATATTTACTCTATTTTTTTATCTCCATTTAAAGTTTTATCTCTTTTTGTTAAATGAAGTTGTCAGAAACAAATGATCGCAATTATTACTCTGGCGTTTCTTATCAATATACATGTTAAAATATCCAGGGATATTACACAAATATAGACATATCTATCTATATATATTTAAATAGTATCAAGTTACCATAATAAATAATACGTCAGGCTAATTGTTTGAAAAAGGTATTAACATACTTTTACATTTTATAATATGTATGTAGTAAACCAGGTTCCATTATTTATATCTAATTCATTTTCATATCAATTGAGATATTTTTGAAGTGGTCACCAGTTTTACAAGAAAAGAACATGTACGACGAGTTGGCCGAGTGGTTAAGGCGATGGACTGCTAATCCATTGTGCTCTACACCGCGTGGGTGTCGAATCCCATCCTCGTCGCTTGGGGATGTAGCTCAGTGGTAGAGCGCACGCTTTGCATGTGTGAGGCCCCGGGTTCAATCCCCGGCATCTCCATCTATTTACTCTATTTTTTTTATCTCCATTTAAAGTTTTATCTCTTTTTGTTAAATAAAGTTGTCAGAAACAAATGATCGCAATTATTACTTTGGCGTTTCTTATCATTATACATGTTAAAATATCCAGGGATATTGCACAAATATAGACATATCTATCTATATATATTTAAATAGTATTAAGTAACCATAATAAATAATACGTCAGCTAATTGTTTGAAAAAGGTATTAACATACTTTAACATTTTATAATATGTATGTAGTAAACCAGGTTCCATTATTTATATCTAATTCATTTTCATATCAATTGAGATATTTTGAAGTGGTCACCAGTTCTACAAGAAAAGAACATGTACGACGAGGTGGCCGAGTGGTTAAGGCGATGGACTGCTAATCCATTGTGCTCTGCACGCGTGGGTTCGAATCCCATCCTCGTCGCTTGGGGATGTAGCTCAGTGGTAGAGCGCACGCTTTGCATGTGTGAGGCCCCGGGTTCAATCCCCGGCATCTCCAATTTACGTTTGCCTCTAATTATTCTCCAATTATGGTTTTCTTTTTTAGAAAATTAAAGTGGTCAAAAAAAAATGATCACAATGACTACCATAATTTAAATATTTAGATATGAATGTTATATTATCCAGACAGCTTGTATATGTATTTCTGTTAAAAGGTTGAATTTATCAACACAAATCTTACATCCGCTTCATTTGTATTGTGTATAAAAATTTTATTATGTAAAATCAGAATTTTAATTCTTTTCTTATTAATGTTTGTACTGTTTAATTTTTTTCTAATTACTCACCATTTCTGCGAGTACACGACTTACATAGAAATGGGGCGTGTGGTTAGCGCGAATGGCTGCTAATTCATTGTGCTATGCAGGCGTGGATTCGAATCCAATCTTCGTCGCTTGGGGATGTAGCTCAGTGGTAGAGCGCACGCTTCGCATGTGTGAGGCCCCGGGTTCAATCCCCGGCATCTCCATTTAACTGTTTGCTCCTTTTCATCTCCAATTACCGTTTTATCTCGTTCATTTAAATGAATTTGTCTGAAAACAAATGATCGCAATAATTTGTCTGGCGTTTCTTATCATTATACATGCATGTTAAATTATCCAGCGAGATTACACAAATATATACATATATATCTATATATATTTAAATAGTTTCAGTTTACCATAATAAATAATACGTCAGCGAATTATGTGAAAAAATTTTAAACTTACTTTAAAACTTAATAATATGTAGTAAACCAGGTTCCATTATTTATTTCTTATTCATTTTCATATCAATTGAGATCTTTTAAAGCGGTCACCAGTTTTACAAGAAAAGGACATGTACGGCGAGGTGGCCGAGTGGTTAAGGCGATGGACTGCTAATCCATTGTGCTCTGCCACGCGTGGGTTCGAATCCCATCCTCGTCGCTTGGGGATGTAGCTCAGTGGTAGAGCGCACGCTTTGCATGTGTGAGGCCCCGGGTTCAATCCCCGGCATCTCCATCTATTTACTCTATTTTTTTTATCTCCATTTAAAGTTTTATCTCTTTTTGTTAAATAAAGTTGTCAGAAACAAATGATCGCAATTATTACTCTGGCGTTTCTTATCATTATACATGTTAAAATATCCAGGGATATTACACAAATATAGACATATCTATCTATATATATTTAAATAGTATTAAGTTACCATAATAAATAATACGTCAGCTAATTGTTTGAAAAAGGTATTAACATACTTTAACATTTTATAATATGTATGTAGTAAACCAGGTTCCATTATTTATATCTAATTCATTTTCATATCAATTGAGATATTTTGAAGTGGTCACCAGTTTTACAAGAAAAGAACATGTACGACGAGGTGGCCGAGTGGTTAAGGCGATGGACTGCTAATCCATTGTGCTCTGCACGCGTGGGGTTCGAATCCCATCCTCGTCGCTTGGGGATGTAGCTCAGTGGTAGAGCGCACGCTTTGCATGTGTGAGGCCCCGGGTTCAATCCCCGGCATCTCCAATTTACGTTTGCCTCTAATTATTCTCCAATTATGGTTTTCTTTTTTAGATAAATAAAGTGGTCAAAAACAAATGATCACAATGACTACCATAATTTAAATATTTAGATATGAATGTTATATTATCCAGACAGCTTGTATATGTATTTCTGTTAAAAGGTTGAATTTATCAACACAAATCTTACATCCGCTGCATTTGTATTGTGTATAAAAATTTTATTATGTAAAATCAGAATTTTAATTCTTTTCTTATTAATGTTTGTACTGTTTAATTTTTTTCTAATTACTCACCATTTCTGCGAGTACACGACTTACAGAGAAATGGGGCGTGTGGTTAGCGCGAATGGCTGCTAATTCATTGTGCTATGCAGGCGTGGATTCGAATCCAATCTTCGTCGCTTGGGGATGTAGCTCAGTGGTAGAGCGCACGCTTCGCATGTGTGAGGCCCCGGGTTCAATCCCCGGCATCTCCATTTAACTGTTTGCTCCTTTTCATCTCCAATTACCGTTTTATCTCGTTCATTTAAATGAATTTGTCTGAAAACAAATGATCGCAATAATTTGTCTGGCGTTTCTTATCATTATACATACATGTTAAATTATCCAGCGAGATTACACAAATATATATATTTAAATAGTTTCAGTTTACCATAATAAATAATACGTCAGCGAATTATGTGAAAAAATTGTAAACATACTTTAACATTTAATAATATGTAGTAAACCAGGTTCCATTATTTATTTCTTATTCATTTTCATATCAATTGAGATCTTTTAAAGCGGTCACCAGTTTTACAAGAAAAGGACATGTACGACGAGGTGGCCGAGTGGTTAAGGCGATGGACTGCTAATCCATTGTGCTCTGCACGCGTGGGTTCGAATCCAATCCTCGTCGCTTGGGGATGTAGCTCAGTGGTAGAGCGCACGCTTTGCATGTGTGAGGCCCCGGGTTCAATCCCCGGCATCTCCATCTATTTACTCTATTTTTTTTTATCTCCATTTAAAGTTTTATCTCTTTTTGTTAAATGAAGTTGTCAGAAACAAATGATCGCAATTATTACTCTGGCGTTTCTTATCAATATACATGTTGAAATATCCAGGGATATTACACAAATATAGACATATCTATCTATATATATTTAAATAGTATCAAGTTACCATAATAAATAATCCGTCAGCTAATTGTTTGAAAAAGGTATTAACATACTTTAACATTT
>AACT01034679.1:0-12918 GCA_000149265.1 Ciona savignyi | reverse complement strand
GCCTCTTGAACCACGTATTGGTAGTCAATTAGCCCCTTTGTCATTCTTTAGTAAATCATTGACCGGCCCTGAGCGCAATTACTCAACTTATGATCGTGAATTGTTAGCCATTTACAAGGCTGTTAAACATTATCAACATGAACTAAGGGGTCGCAAAGTGATTGTTATGTGTGATCACAAACCTTTAATAAGGGGTTTTAAAGCTGATTCAACATTTATGACCCCTCGCCAGGTTCGGCACTTTAATTATATTTCACAGTTTGTGGATCAAATTGAATACGTGAGTGGAGATTCAAATGAAGCAGCTGATTGCTTGTCACGTGTCGAAGTTGGAATGATCGATTGCAAAACTGCTTCTTGGGACTTCGTGCACATGGCAGCTGAACAGTTAATTGATGATGACATACAGGAAGCGGTTTCGGGTATTGTGAGTACTTCTTTAATTTTGGAGGAGAAAGTCATTGATTCTGGAAAGGCATCTTTGATTGGTGATGTGTCTTTGGGTCATTTCCGTCCTGTTGTTCCTTCTTCCATGAGAGATATGATTATGGAATGCTATCATTGCCTAGCGCATGCGGGTGTTAAGCCAACTACTGATTTAATCCGTTCCAGGTTCGTTTGGCCAAAGATGAAAAAGGAAATCCGTAACTACGTGAGAAGTTGTCTTAGGTGTCAACAAGCGAAGATTCACAGACACACAGTCGCTCCTTTGGTACGATATGACGATCCAGCAGACAGGTTTAGTCATGTTAACATTGATTTGGTTGGTCCTTTGCCCACGTGTAAGGGATTCTCTTATTTGCTGACAATGATAGATAGATACACACGTAATTTCTTGGCTGTACCAGTGACAGATATGAAATCTGAGACGTGTGTTCAGGCTTTCTTATTGAATTGGGTGTCAAACTTTGGTGTTCCGTTTGAGGTATCTGCTGATAGGGGTAAGAGTTTTGACTCAACTGCGTGGAATTCCATGTGTGAGAAATTGTGTATTAGGATGAACCGATCTTGTTCCTATAGACCGATGGCAAACGGTCAGATTGAAAATGTACATAGAACACTAAAAGCTTCACTAATGTGTTTCGACAAGCCAACAGATTGGTACGAGAATCTTCCTCTAGTGCTTTTGGGGTTCAGAACAGCTCTTAAAGAGGATCTTGGATGCAGCTCCGCTGAACTAGTGTATGGCAAACGATTGCGTCTTCCAGGCGAATTCTTCGACACTGCAAGTTTGCCAAATAAGGATAAGTGTCAATTTGCAAATTCTTTGTCTGAATCTATGTCTAAGCTTTCTTACACAAAAACCAGACACCCAAAGAATTACAAGACATATCTAAACCCAAACCTATGGACTTGCACACATGTGTTTGTCCGAGAGGAGAGATTAACTCCCAGTTTAACTCCACCATATTTTGGTCCCGTGTTTGTGTTGGAGAAACGCCCAAAATATTTCAAATTGGCATTACCTCACAAACCTGATTATGTGAGCATTGATAGATTGAAGCCAGCAATTATTTCCTCACTACACAATCATTTGAGCTCAAACAATGATATGTCACATGTGGCTCCAGAACACACACAAAGTCTTACACAACAACATAAAAGCTCTATGGGTGATGTTGATAATGTTGCTGACATGTTGATGACCTCGCATCTTAACGAACAAACTCCTAATCCGACAGAAAGCGAGGTTGAACCGACTGAAGAACTTAGAGGTTTCATAACAAGAGCGGGAAGGAAAACAAGAAGGCCACGTCACTTGGAGGATTTTGAATAATGGGTTCCTTGTTTATTTTGTTAATTTTTGTCTGTGGGTTTCATTTAGGGTTTGGTGGTATATCACATAATTTTCGTTTATGTCACCCGGGGTTAGTACAAGGTGAATATTATGTTCCCACTGCCCAAAGCTGTATTAGAAAACCAACTTACCATGTATTAGATTGCCCTGCCAAAATATATGACCCGACTTCGGGATTAATTAAAATTAAGGTGGCAATTTGCAGACGATTGGTTACAAGCTTTGTTAGCGTTGCTTGGTTTTTTGGATCAAAAACTAACTCTGTAAAAACTAGCGTTACTGGCCAGATATCACCTGGTACATGTAGAGATTGGGCTGTTAATAAGAATGCTCCTGGTATTGGTACACTTGAACTGATTTCAAAACACACTTATGCTTCTAAAAATCAAATCCATGTAACTTATAGATGGCCGACTGAGAGAAGGGGCCACGTATTTAATGCCGAAGTAGTAGAAAGTGAAATGACTTATGATTTTTATCACAAAACTTTACGGTCGGCCATGGGGGTTTTGTCAAAATGTGACATTTCGGCAGGTTATTGTGTTTCAGGAAACCATGTTTTTGTTTGGTCTGTTCCAGATAACATCGATTGCAGGCCAACAACACCTCTAGGTACTCATCAGTTAACGATGCACTACCATGAACGGGAAACAGCGCCATATCGACTTGAGATCCGGGACCTTGGGTTAAGTTTACATGAATTGGTAAAATGTCCCGATAATGCAGTTTCTTGTTTTGGAAATGATGTAGTTTGTGTTAAATCTGGGTATGTTATTGTACCGGTTAATTGTAGTGCCATGTTGCATATGGATCATTTAAAACTGACAGATTGGAAAAGTTATATACGACTGAAGTTAGGGGGAATAGACATTTGGTCTCATTTTTAGATGAAATGACTGATTTATTTGCGGAAAGTTCTGCTAATTTTACAAATTCCATTGCCTTTCTGGATTGTCAAATCCAACGATTATTTACAACCCTATATAGCGTTACAGGTTTAACATATCCTGGTCAGATTCTTTCAGAATTAACTCAACAAAAGGTCGCTGGGGTCGCTCGAGGTGATCTCTTGCTACAGTTGTCGTGCGAGAACGTTACTGGAGTGGTTCTGGAGTCAATGGTACATGAAGGTATTTTTTCATCCCGGCCTTTGGTATCAATAGACTCTGGTAATGGTACGACCCAAATTGCGCAATTAATGCGTGATGGGTTTTTATATTTGGGGGTACGATATAGGGAAAGATATCAACCAGGGCAAATTGCATCTTATAAAGTTGGGGATAACTTTTATCTTTTCGAAAATTATACTCTAAGTCATGTTAATGCACATATCACCTATTTATCTCCGTCTCTGACTGTCCCTAGTTTTAATTTTCAACCAATTGATTTTGCCACCATTGATAGAATGTTTCCTCAATCTGGCATAAGCAGTGAGGACATAAATAGTTTGTTAATTACTATTTCCGAGTCAAAAGAGGCAAATTCTTAATTCTTTGATTATCTAAATGGAAATGACCCAGAAAATGATGTAGATTTTGGCGTAATTGGGAATAAGCTGGGGGACCTTTTAACATTTTATTTTTTAATTAAAATAAGGTACGTTTGAATAATTGTGCTGGTTTTTAAATCAATCCAGCAGATTCACACGAGTTTTTCCAAATCCCCACAATTTTTCTTTAACTTTTTCGCAATTGATAACGGGGATAGAGTAGGGTAACCTTTTATTTATTTTTCAGAGCGTCAGCAAGAAGACAATTAATTAATTTAAAAAGAAAAAATAATATTTAAAAAAATAACAAAGAAAAAAAAAAAAAGAATTGATAATTAAATATATATATAAAAAAAAAAGAAAAAAAAAACAGAAAACAAAAAGGAAAAAAAAGAAAGGAAAAAAGCAGCCTTAAAAAAAAGATAAAGTGAAAAAGGCTTGTACACTGAGAAAAAAATATAAAAAAACAAAACAAAAAATACCAAACTCAGTTGTACACCCAATATATTGATTACTGTATATGTGGCGATTCCGCCGTGAATTTTCGTTTGATATTCGATCACCAAAAAATTATAAAAACAAAATCGCCTGCTTTTTCTCAATTTTTATAATGTTTACAAACAAAAAAGTTGTAAAAGGCTGATCACGTTATTATTATCATTAGTTTTTGTATTAAAGTAAAAAGAGGCTGACATGTGTAATTAAAATGTCAACATTACTAATTTTAATCGCATTTTTTTGTCATCGTTTGTAAAGATAATGTAAAAAAGAATTAATTAGTTTACTAATATGTCGTATCGAAACTAATTTTATCAAATTGCGTAAATCATAGTTCAATAATAATACTTTAATAATTGAGTTTTAAAAGTTTTTTTTATGTAATACGGAAATCAAATCATTTACAGTAAATTTTGTGGTAAATGTATAATGCAGAACAATAATTCCGTTATAAATATATATTCCTTTTGGAAAAACACGCCTCAACCGAGGTACACATTTATGTTTAATTTGTAATGTGGTTTATGGTGATCAACATATTTCTATTTATATTATAATTCACTTAAGTCATAATATGAGATAAAGTTTTAAATTCTCATTAATAGTTTGGAACCGTTATGTGAATGCTGTGGAAAAGAGAATCTGGAGATGGCTCGGACGAAGAACATAAACTTTATCATTAAACTTCATCATAATTCTAGAAAATCTGGAGATTGCTCGGAGAAAGAACATAAACTTTATCATTAAACTTCATCATAATTCTAGAAGATCTGGAGATGGCTCGGACAAATATCATAAACTTTATCATTAAACTTCATCATAATTCTATAAAATCTAGAAGGTGCTTGGAAGACGGAAGTTCTGGACGGGACAAAGAACCTTTTATCTTACGTTTTTTTTTCTTTTTTTCAACATAACGTTGTGTTCCTTAAGAACCTCAAATTGATTTTTTTATTTTTTATGTAAAGACATCAGTCGCTATAAAGCAGTAATTTTAATAATTTTTTAACTCTAAATGGCATAAATACATTTTAATTGTGTGTGATTTTACTAACAAAAAAAAATGAATACAATGTAACTTTAAGAAAATTTTAAGTGCCAACTATCCATCTATTCATTACTAAAGCGTTTCACAAACAGTGATTTTTGTAAATTCTTTTGCATTTCATGACGGAGGAACTATTCATCGATGTTTGATTTTTGGGGAGGATGTAGTACGGAGACTCGCTATTACGTCATCACACTACACCACGTCACGAACTTGTTTTGCACGAATTTCATCTAAGCAATGGCCATTTCAGGCGTTTGCGTGCGGTGATCTATTATGTGACGTCACCGGTTTACATAGAACAACAACTTTGCCGCGGATTTGTTTACGCGTTGTTCTTTCTCGCCATCGCGGTACCAGGCGGAGCAACGATCATGACGTACGAAGATGTCCATTGTTTGAAATGACCTCTGCCTGAGGGTAGGCTATCACAATAATCCCAGGACATCTCATGTATTTCTAGCCGCTCAAGTTGCAGGAATCTGTTGCTTCGCACGACATGGAAGGTTGGAGAAATTCATTCACTGCTCAGGTCAAGTGCCATGAAGAAGGCGTCATCTTATAATCAATATTGAAAGATTTCACCAGACTTTCTCGTGGACATCTGAGGCGTGGCCATAAAAACCGGTGTTTTGGACTGTGTAGAGAGACGAGTGGACAAGGAAATAGAGAACTCAGACTCTTGATTGCTATCTGCTGCCAAAGCAATTAGCACTAACGGACTCTGAAGGACTGAACTCGCGAACCGTCGAATTACGCTATTTCTTGCGACTGAATTGCGAATTTAACTGTTTGTGAATCGTTTGCACGTTGATAAAGAATTAAAAGGCACCTACTAACCCGCAATCGAGTGGACTCAGTTATTTTAGTAGGAAGGCAGGAATTCTAGATTATAGGATCTTAGGGTCTGATTACCCAAACTGAATACCTTGATTAATTAATTAGGGTTTGTGCAGCGTACGGCCATAGCCGCTCCGCCGCAACTAACAGGTCGGACCATTTACCACGAATTTAAAGATTTTGAAAATACGATGTAACATTGTGTAACCAGTCGGCTAACTTGACCAATACATATACCAAATTCCATACCAGCGATTCTCAAACTTTTTTTAAAAAAATTACGCAACGGTCCCTAGCAATTTTTTAAATGACTCACGGTCCCCTTGAAAATAGGGAAGTAAAACGAAAAATTTAGCAACGTTAAAATTCTAAACCAAAACATATTAACCCGGATGAATGGCTTAAGGAAAAACGAGACGCCTCTGATCTTGGCATTTTTAAATGTTTACTCCTACTATAATAGGAGTTGTACTATTTCCCACTATAGAACTTCTGCAGTCTCAGATAGGCTTGTTAGTACTTTTGAATTGCACTAATTTGGATAGGATAGGATATTCATCTTTATCCCCGTGAATGGGAAAACCAAGGGGGTTAACACACGGGCAATCGTCAGATCACCTCGCGCCCCATCGTCGGGTTACCAGAGCTATTGCAGTGTGTTGTGTAAGATTCACACGTTTCTTTAATTTAGTAGAACCCATTAATCCGCTGGGTTCATGCAATGTCCGTTATGTGCCTTGCCCAAGAACACAACCGCCTAAGCTAGCTAGAGTGTTTTCCCAGGTGAACTCTTTGTCCGGATTTGATAATATTATGTTGCTGACTGAACGGGGTGTTGGTATCTTTTGGTCGACTTTACAGTCACTCAAAAGCCTCACAGTTTGTATATCGCCTACCCACAGGACTTCTACTTTTTTTTAAATAGTACTCTTTTTAGTGCCCGCTTTATATTTCTACGTGTAGAATCGATTTGGTTCCCAGTTACCCATTCATTCTTGTTATTTCTTAAATATGTTTTTTTGCAAACAAAAACGAATGGGTTCCCGTGTTGCCAATCAAAACTTGATATCCATGCTTTCTGAATAAATTATGTACGTTATTTTACAAAAAAAAACACATTAAAAACTGATCTAAAAAGTTAATCTAATTTGTTCATTTTATTCTTGCTATTATGGGCGTCAAAACAGACTGACCACTGCTTAGGGTGCGTTTGTCCATTTTTCTTTATTCAGCTAGACGTTTCTTTAATATTTAAAATAAATAGTCCTCATCGGTTTTGAAAGATCGTCTGGTATAGAATAACCGGTGCCGAAGATTGGCAAAACGGCTGTCGTGCTTATTATGTCCCATAGGGAAACTTATCCAATCTACATTAACTAAAAACGTACAAAGATTCAACTCGATTGGTAATTACCTTAATTTTCAAATGGAACCTAAATGAGAATGGTCTTTGGTTTTAGAGAAAAATAATTTTGGGGCTTTCCCAGATATTAATATTGAATAAAGGGTCAAAGGATGTACGCATATTTTTTGTACGTAAACAAATACTGAATCTAATTATTTTAAATTTCATTTTTTTTTGCTTTTTCGTACATTTAATAGGAGTGTATTTATTCTGAGAATAGTCAAGTACACTAGAAACACAAGGTTTGTTGGATATGTCGGAACAATCTAGAAGCAGAGTTCGTCGTGACAAGACAGCATTTGAACACTTTTCCCAATTGTATTTTGAAGTTTATATCGAAGAATCCAATTGTGAACAACAATCAAAATTGTTTTCATGAACGCCAAACTAAGTAACATACGATTTCTATGTCCCGGTGATAATCGAACTTTATGATTTCACAATGCATATTCACAACATAATGTGATTAATGATATAATTATTGCAACGATTGAAATTAATATTATGGTCACGTGGATTGGTTAACAATGATTTAATGTTTGCCGAAATATCTAGAATACAGAGCTGTGATTGGTGCTCCAGTTGGTATCCCGGGGAATTCCCCTTCGGACCCTGCGATGTCTAGATGGGTGTACTTAAGTGGGTTGTCCGAATCGATACCATGCTGGGGGTGTGGGACATTTAGTTGTTACAGTGTGTGGATGGTTGGTTCATTTATATCCTCGTGGGTGGGAAGCCAGGCTTTATCCACGGGTATCGTAAGACACCTCATGCCCACAGTCGAGTAGCTGGAGTTATTACAGTGTGTGGATGGTTGGTTCATTTATATCCTCGTGGGTGGGAAGCCAGGCTTTATCCACGGGTATCGTAAGACACCTCATGCCCACAGTCGAGTAGCTGGAGTTATTACAGTGTGTGGATGGTTGGTTTATTTATATCCTCGTGGGTGGGAAGTCAGGCTTTATCCACGGGTATCGTAAGACACCTCATACCCACAGTCGAGTTGCTGGAGCTATTACAGTGTGTGGATGGTTGGTTCATTTATATCCTCGTGGGTGGGAAGCCAGGTTTTATCCACGGGTATCGTAAGACACCTCATGCCCACAGTCAAGTTGCTGGAGCTATTACAGTGTGTGGATGGTTGGTTCATATATATCCTCGTGGGTGGGAAGCCAGGCTTTATCCACGGGTATCGTAAGACACCTCATGCCCACAGTCGAGTTGCTGGAGCTATTACAGTGTGTGGTTCATTTATAACCTCGTGGGTGGGAAGCCAGGTTTTATCCACGGGTATCGTAAGACACCTCATACCCACAGTCGAGTTGCTGGAGTTATTACAGTGTGTGGATGGTTGGTTCATTTATATCCTCGTGGGTGGGAAGTCAGGCTTTATCCACGGGTATCGTAAGACACCTCATGCCCACAGTCGAGTTGCTGGAGCTATTACAGTGTGTGGATGGTTGGTTCATTTATAACCTCGTGGGTGGGAAGCCAGGTTTTATCCACGGGTATCGTAAGACACCTCATACCCACAGTCGAGTTGCTGGAGTTATTACAGTGTGTGGATGGTTGGTTCATTTATATCCTCGTGGGTGGGAAGCCAGGCTTTATCCACGGCTATCGTAAGACACCTCATGTTCACAGTGGAGTTGCTGGAGCTGTTACAGTGTGTGGATGATTGGTTCATTTATAACCTCGTGGGTGGGAAGCCAGGTTTTATCCACGGGTATCGTAAGACACCTCATACCCACAGTCGAGTTGCTGGAGTTATTACAGTGTGTGGATGGTTGGTTCATTTATATCCTCGTGGGTGGGAAGCCAGGTTTTATCCACGGATATCGTAAGACACCTCATGTTCACAGTCGAGTTGCTGGAGCTGTTACAGTGTTTAGATGGTTGGTTCATTTATAACCTCGTGGGTGGGAAGCCAGGTTTTATCCACGGGTATCGTAAGACACCTCATACCCACAGTCGAGTTGCTGGAGCTATTACAGTGTGTGGATGGTTGGTTCATTTATATCCTCGTGGGTGGGAAGCCAGGCTTTATCCACGGGTATCGTAAGACACCTCATGTCCACAGTCGAGTTGCTGGAGTTATTACAGTGTGTGGATGGTTGGTTCATTTATATCCTCGTGGGTGGGAAGCCAGGTTTTATCCACGGATATCGTAAGACACCTCATACCCACAGTCGAGTTGCTGGAGCTATTACAGTGTGTGGATGGTTGGTTCATTTATATCCTCGTGGGTGGGAAGCCAGGCTTTATCCACGGGTATCGTAAGACACTTCATGCTCACAGTCGAGTTGCTGGAGCTGTTACAGTGTTTGGATGGTTGGTTCATTTATATTTTCGTGGTTGGGAAGCCAGGCTTTATCCACGGGTATCGTAAGACACCTCATGCTCACAGTCGAGTTGCTGGAGCTGTTACAGTGTTTGGATGGTTGGTTCATTTATATTTTCGTGGTTGGGAAGCTGGCTACGAGAAAGAGAGGGTGAATAATGGGACGTACAGCGTCGAGAGCGGAAGCCATGATCATGAAAGCGCTCGGAGATTGGTGGCCACGTGGTGTACGAGATGACGGAGCATTGTTGCATTGCAGGACATCTTCGTACTCAGATTTGCCTGCGCATGTGGGGATTAGTATCCAACATTCACACTCTGATGCATACGAACCGGTGTGGAAGACATAATCCTCCCTACGGATGGTGGAGACCTCGAACATATCACCCACCGCGTCACCTGCTTCGCGCAACTGTGTGCTGTTCCTGATCTCATTCGCTGGACCGTTGTCCATGGCAATCTGTGGGGGAGGTCTGTGGGTTGGGGGTGCGTCGCAAGCACATACGTACAGTATATCCAGGTCCCATAGCAATGATGGCATGTCCAGTGAGAGTAGCAATGGTGTAGAGATGAGGGTTGACTTCATTCAATGCTTTCTCCTTGGCTTCGCACAAACAATCAACCATCGCCATTCGTCCTTCAGCGTCAGTGTTGCCCACTCTAACCTGGTGGGTGGTGGAGGTCATGGGGTCATCAGGGGTCATGGGGGTCATGGGGTCATGGGGTCATGGGGTCATGGGGTCATGGTGTCATGGTGTTATGGGGTCATGGGATCATGGGGTGATCAGGGGTCATGGGGTCATGGGGGTCATGGTTTCATGGGGTGACCAGGGGTCAGGGGGGTCATGAGGTGATCAGGGGTGACCAGGGGTCAGTGGGGTCATGGGGTCATGGGGTGATCAGGGGTGACCAGGGGTCAGTGGGGTCATGGGGTCATGGGGTGATCAGGGGTCAGTGGGGTCATGGGGTGATCAGGGGTGACCAGGGGTCAGTGGGGTCATGGGGTCATGGGGTGATCAGGGGTGACCAGGGGTCAGTGGGGTCATGGGGTCATGGGGTGATCAGGGGTGACCAGGGGTCAGTGGGGTCATGGGGTTATGAGGTGATCAGGGGTGACCAGGGGTCAGTGGGGTCATGGGGTCATGGGGTGATCAGGGGTGACCAGGGGTCAGTGGGGTCATGGGGTCATGGGGTGATCAGGGGTGACCAGGGGTGAGTGGGGTGCACTGCATTGCACAGTCAACTCACCCGTTTCCCAGATCGAGCTGTGATGATCTCATCCGCCACGTAACAATTAGCTCCGATGCTGTTCCGCACCATCGACATTGTCCCATAAACTTTCAGATGGGAGGGTTTGAGCCGCCCAGTATCTGTGGAACTCGTTGTATGAAATGGTCCCACTAACCCCCATGGTACCCACCTCGAAAAACCCAGCAACCGCGGAGGCCCCCCCTTTATCGCGATGCATCCCTGCCATCACCCCACCTGCCTTCACATCAGCCCCACCTGTGTCGTACGTCACCCCCTTCCCAACGAGGAAGATGGTATCGGTGATGGGGCCTTCCCCCTCGTATTGCAGCTTGATGACGCGAGCGTTGTGTCGTGGAATCACTGTGAATGATGGACGGGGAAATCAATGCTGGTTGGTTTGCAGCAGAGGAAACTCACACTTTGCGCATCGGTTGACGGCGCCGAGACACGGATATTTCTTCTCGATGATTTCCACGTCCGATGTCACTTCCACCTGGAAACAAGTGGATTATATATACAGGTGGCTCACATATACCGGTGGCTCATATATGCAGGTGGCTCATATATGCAGGTGGCTCATATATGCAGGTGGCTCATACATGCAGGTGGCTCATATATGCAGGTGGCTCATATATGCAGGTGGCTCATATATGCAGGTGGATCATATGTACAGGTGGCTCACATATGCAGGTGGCTCACATATGCAGGTGGCTCACATATGCAGGTGGCTCATATATGCAGGTGGCTCACATATGCAGGTGGCTCATATATGCAGGTGGCTCATACATGCAGGTGGCTCATACATGCAGGTGGCTCATATATGCAGGTGGCTCATATATGCAGGTGGCTCACATATGCAGGTGGCTCATATATGCAGGTGGCTCATATATGCAGGTGGCTCACATATGCAGGTGGCTCATATATGCAGGTGGCTCATATATGCAGGTGGATCATATATGCAGGTGGATCATATATGCAGGTGAATCATACATGCAGGTGGCTCATATATGCAGGTGGCTCATATATACAGGTGGCTTATATATACAGGTGGCTCATATATACAGGTGGCTCATATATACAGGTGGTTCATATGTTCACCTACCTTAATGCAGGATCCGGCAAAATGATTTGTGACATAATCCGCAACTCTAGGTGGCGCCATACGCTCTGGATCCGACCCCTGTATGTCGCGCACCAACGATCTGGGAGTTGAGGGGGGTTAGTAACAAACATAGGGGGCTGAGGGGACTCAACATGAAACGAACCTCCCGCTTTCAAACGCTTCCACAATTCCAGCGAATATCTTCGGTTTCTCATCGTTGAACACCCCGAGTTTCGTCACCTGGGTGGGGAATTCCCTTATTATGGGGCAAGCATGGGGAACAGGGGAATTACCTTATTATGGGGCAAGCATGGGGGACAGGGGAATTCCCTTATTATGGGGCAAGCATGGGGGGCAGGGGGATTCCCTTATTATGGGGCAAGCATGGGGGACAGGGGAATTCCCTTATTATGGGGCAAGCATGGGGGACAGGGGAATTACCTTATTATGGGGCAAGCATGGGGGGCAGGGGAATTACCTTATTATGGGGCAAGCATGGGGGACAGGGGAATTCCCTTATTATGGGACAAGCATGGGGGACAGGGGAATTACCTTATTGTGGGGCAAGCATGGGGACAGGGGAATTACCTTATTATGGGGCAAGCATGGGGGACAGGGGAATTACCTTATTATGGGGCAAGCATGGGGGACAGGGGAATTACCTTATTATGGGGCAAGCATGGGGGGTAGGGGAATTACCTTATTATGGGGCAAGCATGGGGGACAGGGGAATTACCTTATTATGGGGCAAGCATGGGGGACAGGGGAATTCCCTTATTATGGGGCAAGCATGGGGAACAGGGGAATTCCTTTATTATGGGGCAAGCATGGGGGACAGGGGAATTCCTTTATTATGGGGCAAGCATGGGACAGGGGAATTACCTTATTATGGGGCAAGCATGGGGGACAGGGGAATTACCTTATTATGGGGCAAGCATGGGGGACAGGGGAATTACCTTATTATGGGGCAAGCATGGGGAACAGGGGAATTACCTTATTATGGGGCAAGCATGGGGGACAGGGGAATTACCTTATTATGGGGCAAGCATGGGGGGCAGGGGAATTACCTTATTATGGGGCAAGCATGGGGAACAGGGGAATTCCCTTATTATGGGGCAAGCATGGGGGACAGGGGAATTACCTTAT
>AACT01034611.1:0-12242 GCA_000149265.1 Ciona savignyi | reverse complement strand
GACCTCACCAGCCACTGCCATTTACGCCACTTATTAATCAGATAAATGTAATGATTTAACTTTGTATATAGAATGATCCAGCCTACAACTTTTCTTTATTAACAATTTGCGTCATTATCTGTAATTTGTTCACTTTTCGTTTTTACTACGATGTGTGATTTGTAAACGATCATATATTTATTTTTTAAGTTTAATGGAATAATTTACAATTCGCCATTTCTGTGTCAAATGCCAACGCCACGTGGCGATGACTAGGTTAAAAGTCACCGCCACCTAGATTAAAATTTTAAGTTTTTTGATGTGCCATCGAAATTATTTGATAATGGGCAGATTTTGATTCAACATGCATTTATTTGTAGTTGACTTCAAAATTTGTTTCCGCCCGGGCTCGAACCGGGGACCTTTCGCGTGTAAAGCGAACGTGTTAACCGCTACACTTGGTAAACGCATGCTTTTAAATATATATTTAGCTACTTTAAGGTTTCTTTTCGAAACCAAAGAAGAGAATTATGGTGTGGCCCACGTATATCGTAGTAATCCGCAATCGAATATTCAATCTTTTAATAGGTGGAAGTGCTTTTTTCCCTGCAGATCTAATTTGTTCATTTGATCAAGTTTTTACAGAAACCATCTTCAGCGGCATATCTCTTCATTAAAATTCTTACATTAATTTCTAAAATTTTAGTAAAAATCTGTAAGTTAAAATCGACATGTAAATATTATTTCATCTCATCAAGTTTTATTTAATAAATTATTTTTTAGTTAAAAGTCAGTAGCCATATCCATTCGGTCATTCGGTGAATGTTTCAGCGAACATGATTCTCGAATTCGCTTCTTATTCTTACGAAAATAGGGTCTACCGACTGAATAATCAAACGTTTAACGTTGGGAATATAAAGATTCCGTATGCACGGTAAAATTAATAATTTCTAATTATTATTGGAATTGCAAAATTGTTTCCGCCCGGGTTCGAACCGAGGACCTTTCGCGTGTGAGGCGAACGTGATAACCACTACTATACGAAAACCTATATGTGAAATCCGTTTTTAAAGTTATTCTTTAGTGTCTTTTTTTCAAATTACTGTTTTGATGCAAAAGCACTTTGAACGTTTTGGCAAAGAAATCTGTTAACGATTTCGTAAAAAAATTGTTCGAAAATCGCAGTAGTGTGTATTAATGTGTTGCAATACTTTGCGAAGATGCAAGTGCATTTTATTGGACCTCACCAGCCACTGCCATTTACGCCACTTATTAATCAGATAAATTTAATAATATAACTTTGTATATAGAATGATCCAGCCTACAACTTTTCTTTATTAACAATTTGCGTCATTATCTGTAATTTGTCCACTTTTCGTTTTTACTACGATGTGTGATATATAAAAGATCATATATTTATTTTTTAAGTTAAATGGAATAATTTACAATTCACCATTTCTGTGTCAAATGCCAACGCCACGTGGCGATGACTAGGTTAAAAGTCACCGCCGCCTAGATTAAAATTTTAAGTTTTTGGAAGTGCCATCGAAATTATTTGATAATGGGCAGATTTTGATTCAACATGCATTTATTTGTAGTTGACTTCAAAATTTGTTTCCGCCCGGGCTCGAACCGGGGACCTTTCGCGTGTAAAGCGAACGTGATAACCGCTACACTTGGTAAACGCATGCTTTTAAATATATATTTAGCTACTTTAAGGTTTCTTTTCGAGTCCAAAGAAGAGAATTATGGTGTGGCCCACGTATATCGTAGTAATCCGCAATCGAATATTCAATCTTTTAATAGATGGAAGTGCTTTTTTCCCTGCAGATCTAATTTGTTCATTTGATCAAGTTTTTACAGAAACCATCTTCAGCGGCATATCTCTTCATTAAAATTCTTACATTAATTTCTAAAATTTTAGTAAAAATCTGTAAGTTAAAATCGACATGTAAATATTATTTCATTCTCATCAAGTTTTATTTAATAAATTATTTTTTAGTTAAAAGTCAGTAGCCATATCCATTCGGTCATTCGGTGAATGTTTCAGCGAACATGATTCTCGAATTCGCTTCTTATTCTTACGAAAATAGGGTCTTCCGACTGAGTTATCAAACGTTTAACGTTGGGAATATAAAGATTCCATATGCACGGTAAAATTAATAATTTCTAATTATTATTGAAATTGCAAAATTGTTTCCGCCCGGGTTCGAACCGGGGACCTTTCGCGTGTGAGGCGAACGTGATAACCACTACACTACGGAAACCTATATGTGAAATGCGTTTTTAAAGTTACTCTTTAGTGTCTTTTTTTTTAATTACTGTTTTGATGCAAAAGCACTTTGCACGTTTTGGCAAAGAAATCTGTTGACGATTTCGTAAAAAAATTGTTCGAAAATCGCAGTAGTGTGTATTAATGTGTTGCAATACTTTGCCAAGATGCAAGTGCATTTAATTGGACCTCACCAGCCACTGCCATTTACTCCACTTATTAATCAGATAAATTTAATGATTTAACTTTGTATATCGAATGATCCAGCCTACAACTTTTCTTTATTTACAATTTGCGTCATTATCTGTAATTTGTTCACTTTTCGTTTTTACTACGATGTGTGATTTATAAACGATCAGATATTTATTTGTTAAGTAAAATTGAATAATTTAAAAGTCGCCATTTCTGTGGCAAATGCCATCGCCATGTGGCGATGACTAGGTTAAAAGTAACCGCCACCTAGATTAAAATTTTAAGTTTTTGGATGTGCCATCGAAATTATTTGATAATGGGCAGATTTTGATTTAACATGTATTTATTTGTAGTGGACTTCAAAATTTGTTTCCGCCCGGGCTCGAACCGGGGACCTTTCGCATATAAAGCGAACGTGATAACCGCTACACTACGGAAACGTATGCTTTTAAATATATATTTAGCTACTTTAAGGTTTCTTTTCGAGTCCAAAGAAGAGAATTATGGTGTGGCCCACGTATATCGTAGTATTTTGCAATCGAAGATTCAATCTTTTAATAGGTGGAAGTGCTTTTTTTGTGCAGATCTAATTTGTTCGTTTAATCAAATTTTTACAGAAACCATCCCATGCGGCATATCTCTTCATTAAAATTCTTACATTAATTTCTAAAATTTTAGTAAAAATCTGTAAGTTAAAATCGACATGTAAATAATATTTCAACTCATCAAGTTAAATTTAATAATTTATTTTTTAGGTAATCTTGGAAATTAAAAGTAAGTAGCCATATCCATTCGGTCATTCGGTGAATGTTTCAGCGAACATGATTCTCGAACTCGCTTCCTATTCTTACGAAAATAGGGTCTACCGACTGAATTATCAAACGTTTAACGTTGGGAATATAAAGATTCCGTATGCACGGTAAAATTAATAATTTCTAATTATTATTGAAATTGCAAAATTGTTTCCGCCCGGGTTCGAACCGAGGACCTTTCGCGTGTGAGGCGAACGTGATAACCACTACTATACGAAAACCTATATGTGAAATGCGTTTTTAAATTTATTCTTTAGTGTCTTTTTTTCAAATTATTGTTTTGATGCAAAAGCACTTTGCACGTTTTGGCAAAGAAATCTGTTGACGATTTCGTAAAAAAATTGTTCGAAAATCGCAGTAGTGTGTATTAATGTGTTGCAATACTTTGCCAAGATGCAAGTGCATTTAATTGGACCTCACCAGCCACTGCCATTTACGCCACTTATTAATCAGATAAATTTAATGATTTAACTTTGTATATCGAATGATCCAGCCTACAACTTTTCTTTATTAACAATTTGCGTCATTATCTGTAATTTGTTCACTTTTCGTTTTTACTACGATGTGTGATTTATAAACGATCAGATATTTATTTTTTAAGTAAAATTGAATAATTTAAAAGTCGCCATTTCTGTGGCAAATGCCATCGCCACGTGGCGATGACTAGGTTAAAAGTCACCGCCACCTAGATTAAAATTTTAAGTTTTTGGATGTGCCATCGAAATTATTTGATAATGGGCAGATTTTGATTTAACATGTATTTATTTGTAGTGGACTTCAAAATTTGTTTCCGCCCGGGCTCGAACCGGGGACCTTTCGCATATAAAGCGAAAGTGATAACCGCTACACTACGGAAACGCATGCTTTTAAATATATATTTAGCTACTTTAAGGTTTCTTTTCGAGTCCAAAGAAGAGAATTATGGTGTGGCCCACGTATATCGTAGTATTTTGCAATCGAAGATTCAATCTTTTAATAGGTGGAAGTGCTTTTTTTGTGCAGATCTAATTTGTTCGTTTAATCAAATTTTTACAGAAACCATCCCATGCGGCATATCTCTTCATTAAAATTCTTACATTAATTTCTAAAATTTTAGTAATAATCTGTAAGTTAAAATCGACATGTAAATATTATTTCATCTCATCAAGTTAAATTTAATAAATTATTTTTTAGTTAAAAGTCAGTAGCCATATCCATTCGGTCATTCGGTGAATGTTTCAGCGAACATGATTCTCGAATTCGCTTCTTATTCTTACGAAAATAGGGTCTTCCGACTGAGTTATCAAACGTTTAACGTTGGGAATATAAAGATTCCGTATGCACGGTAAAATTAATAATTTCTAATTATTATTGAAATTGCAAAATTGTTTCCGCCCGGGTTCGAACCGGGAACCTTTCGCGTGTGAGGCGAACGTGATAACCACTACACTACGGAAACCTATATGTTAAATGCGTTTTTAAAGTTACTCTTTAGTGTCTTTTTTTTAATTACTGTATTGATGCAAAAGCACTTTGCACGTTTTGGCAAAGAAATCTGTTGACGATTTCGTAAAAAAATTGTTCGAAAATCGCAGTAGTGTGTATTAATGTGTTGCAATACTTTGCGAAGATGCAAGTGCATTTAATTGGACCTCACCAGCCACTGCCATTTACGCCACTTATTAATCAGATAAATTTAACGATTTAACTTTGTATATCGAATGATCCAGCCTACAACTTTTCTTTATTAACAATTTGCGTCATTATCTGTAATTTGTTCACTTTTCGTTTTTACTACGATGTGTGATTTATAAACGATCAGATATTTATTTTTTAAGTTAAATGGAATAATTTACAATTCGCCATTTCTGTGTCAAATGTCAACGCCACGTGGCGATGACTAGGTTAAAAGTCACCGCCACCTAGATTAAAATTTTAAGGTTTTGGATGTGCCATCGAAATTATTTGATAATGGGCAGATTTTGATTCAACATGCATTTATTTGTAGTTGACTTCAAAATTTGTTTCCGCCCGTGCTCGAACCGGGGACCTTTCGCGTGTAAAGCGAACGTGATATCCGCTACACTACGGAAACGCATGCTTTTAAATATATATTTAGCTACTTTAAGGTTTCTTTTCGAGTCAAAGGAGAGAATTATGGTGTGGCCCACGTATATCGTAGTATTTTGCAATCGAAGATTCAATCTTTTAATAGGTGGAAGTGCTTTTTTTGTGCAGATCTAATTTGTTCGTTTAATCAAATTTTTACAGAAACCATCCCATGCGGCATATCTCTTCATTAAAATTCTTACATTAATTTCTAAAATTTTAGTAAAAATCTGTAAGTTAAAATCGACATGTAAATAATATTTCATCTCATCAAGTTAAATTTAATAATTTATTTTTTAGGTAATCTTGGAACTTAAAAGTAAGTAGCCATATCCTTTCGGTCATTCGGTGAATGTTTCAGCGAACATGATTCTCGAATTCGCTTCCTATTCTTACGAAAATAGGGTCTACCGACTGAATTATCAAACGTTTAACGTTAGGAATATAAAGATTCCGTATGCACGGCAAAATTAATAATTTCTAATTATTATTGAAATTGCAAAATTGTTTCCGCCCGGGTTCGAACCGGGGACCTTTCGCGTGTGAGGCGAACGTGATAACCACTACTATACGAAAACCTATATGTGAATTGCGTTTTTAAATTTATTCTTTAGTGTCTTTTTTTCAAATTACTGTTTTGATGCAAAAGCACTTTGCACGTTTTGGCAAAGAAATCTGTTAACGATTTCGTAAAAAAAATTGTTCGAAAAATCGCAGTAGTGTGTATTAATGTGTTGCAATGCTTTGCGAAGATGCAAGTGCATTTTATTGGACCTCACCAGCCACTGCCATTTACGCCAATTATTAATCAGATAAATTTAATAATATAACTTTGTATATAGAATGATCCAGCCTACAACTTTTTTTTATTAACAATTTGCGTCATTATCTGTAATTTGTTCACTTTTCGTTTTTACTACGATGTGTGATTTATAAACGATCAGATATTTATTTTTTAAGTTAAATGGACTAATTTACAATTCGCCATTTCTGTGTCAAATGCCAACGCCACGTGGCGATGACTAGGTTAAAAGTCACCGCCACCTAGATTAAAATTTTAAGTTTTTGGATGTGCCATCGAAATTATTTGATAATGGGCAGATTTTAATTCAACATGCATTTATTTGTAGTTGACTTCAAAATTTGTTTCCGCCCGGGCTCGAACCGGGGAACTTTCGCGTGTAAAGCGAACGTGGTAACCGCTACACTTGGTAAACGCATGCTTTTAAATATATATTTAGCTACTTTAAGGTTTCTTTTCGAGTCCAAAGAAGAGAATTATGGTGTGGCCCACGTATATCGTAGTGATCCGCGATCGAAAATTCAATCTTTTAGTAGGTGGAAGTGCTTTTTTCCCTGCAGATCTAATTTGTTCATTTGATCAAGTTTTTACAGAAACCATCTTCAGCGGCATATCTCTTCATTAAAATTCTTACACTAATTTCTAAAATTTTAGTAAAAATCTGTAAGTTAAAATCGACATGTAAATATTATTTCATCTCATCATGGTAAATTTAATAAATTATTTTTTAGTTAAAAGTCAGTAGCCATATCCATTCGGTCATTCGGTGAATGTTTCAGCGAACATGATTCTCGAATTCGCTTCTTATTCTTACGAAAATAGGGTCTACCGACTGAGTTATCAAACGTTTAACGTTGGGTATATAAAGATTCCGTATGCACGGTAAAATTCATAATTTTTAATTGATTGAATTTGCAAAATTGTTTCCGCCCGGGTTCGAACCGGGGACCTTTCGCGTGTGAGGCGAACGTGATAACCACTACACTACGGAAACCTATATGTGAAATGCGTTTTTAAAGTTATTCTTTAGTGTCTTTTTTTTAAATTACTGTTTTGATGCAAAATCACTTTGCACGTTTTGGCAAAGAAATCTGTTAACGATTTCGTAATAAAATTGTTCGAAAATCGCAGTAGTGTGTATTAATGTGTTGCAATACTTTGCGAAGATGCAAGTGCATTTAATTGGACCTCACCAGCCACTGCCATTTACGCCACTTATTAATCAGATAAATTTAATAATTTAACTTTGTATATAGAATGATCCAGCCTACAACTTTTCTTTATTAACAATTTGCGTCATTGTCTGTAATTTGTTCACTTTTCGTTTTTACTACGATGTGTGATTTGTAAACAATCAGATATTTATTTTTTAAGTTAAATGGAATAATTTAAAAGTCGCCATTTCTGTGGCAAATGCCTACTAGGTTAAAAGTCACCGCCACCTAGATTAAAATTTTAAGTTTTTGGATGTGCCACCGAAATTATTTGATAATGGGCAGATTTTGATTCAACATGTATTTATTTGTAGTTGAATTCAAAATTTGTTTACACCCGGGCTCGAACCGGGGACCTTTCGCGTGTGAGGCGAACGTGATAACCACTACACTACGGAAACGCATGCTTTTAAATATATATTTAGCTACTTTAGGGTTTCTTTTCGAGTCAAAGGAGACAATTATGGTGTTGCCCACGTATATCGTAGTATTTTGCAATCGAAGATTCAATCTTATATTAGATGGAAGTGCTTGTTTTGTGCAGATCTAATTTGTTCATTTATATAAGTTTTTACAGAAACCATGCCATGCGGCATATCTTTTCATTGAAATTCTTACATTAATTTCTAAAATTTTAGTAAAAATCTGTAAGTTAAAATCGACATGTAAATACTATTTCATCTCATCAAGTTAAATTTATTAAATAATTTTTTAGGTAATCTTAGAACTTAAAAGTCAGTAGCCATATCCATTCGGTCATTCGGTGAATGTTTCAGCGAACATGATTCCCGAATTCGCTTCCTATTCTTACGAAAATAGGGTCTACCGACTGAGTTATCAAACGTTTAAAGTTGGGAATATAAAGATTCCGTATGCACGGTAAAATTAATAATTTTTAATTATTATTGAAATTGCAAAATTGTTTCCGCCCGGGTTCGAACCGGGGACCTTTCGCGTGTGAGGCGAACGTGATAACCACTACACTACGGAAACCTATATGTGGAATGCGTTTTTAAAGTTACTCTTTAGTGTCTTTTTTTCAAATTACTGTTTTGATGCAAAAGCACTTTGCACGTTTTGGCAAAGAAATCTGTTAACGATTTCGTAAAAAAAATGTTCGAAAAATCGCAGTAGTGTGTATTAATATGTTGCAATACTTTGCGAAGATGCAAGTGCATTTTATTGGACCTCACCAGCCACTGCCATTTACGCCACTTATTAATCAGATCAATTTAATAATATAACTTTGTATATAGAATGATCTAGCCTACAACTTTTCTTTATTAACAATTTGCGTCATTATCTGTAATTTGTTCACTTTTCGTTTTTACTACGATGTGTGATTTGTAAACGATCAGATATTTATTTTTAAAGTAAATTAAATAATTTAAAAGTCGCCATTTCTGTGTCAAATGCAATCGCCACGTGGCGTTGACTAGGTTAAAAGTCACCGCCACCTAGATTAAAATTTTAAGTTTTTGGATGTGCCATCGAATGTATTTGATAATGGGCAGATTTTGATTCAACATGTATTTATTTGTAGTTGAATTCAAAATTTGTTTCCACCCGGGCTCGAACCGGGGACCTTTCGCGTGTGAGGCGAACGTGATAACCACTACACTACGGAAACACATGCTTTTAAATATATATTTAGCTACTTTAGGGTTTCTGTTCGAGTCAAAGGAGAGAATTATGGTGTTGCCCACGTATATCGTAGTATTTTGCAATCGAAGATTCAATCTTATATTAGATGGAAGTGCTTGTTTTGTGCAGATCTAATTTGTTCATTTATATAAGTTTTTACAGAAACCATGCCATGCGGCATATCTTTTCATTGAAATTCTTACATTAATTTCTAAAATTTTAGTAAAAATCTGTAAGTTAAAATCGACATGTAAATACTATTTCATCTCATCAAGTTAAATTTATTAAATAATTTTTTAGGTAATCTTAGAACTTAAAAGTCAGTAGCCATATCCATTCGGTCATTCGGTGAATGTTTCAGCGAACATGATTCCCGAATTCGCTTCCTATTCTTACGAAAATAGGGTCTACCGACTGAGTTATCAAACGTTTAAAGTTGGGAATATAAAGATTCCGTATGCACGGTGAAATTAATAATTTTTAATTATTATTGAAATTGCAAAATTGTTTCCGCCCGGGTTCGAACCGGGGACCTTTCGCGTGTGAGGCGAACGTGATAACCACTACACTACGGAAACCTATATGTGGAATGCGTTTTTAAAGTTACTCTTTAGTGTCTTTTTTTCAAATTACTGTTTTGATGCAAAAGCACTTTGCACGTTTTGGCAAAGAAATCTGTTAACGATTTCGTAAAAAAAATGTTCGAAAAATCGCAGTAGTGTGTATTAATATGTTGCAATACTTTGCGAAGATGCAAGTGCATTTTATTGGACCTCACCAGCCACTGCCATTTACGCCACTTATTAATCAGATCAATTTAATAATATAACTTTGTATATAGAATGATCCAGCCTACAACTTTTCTTTATTAACAATTTGCGTCATTATCTGTAATTTGTTCACTTTTCGTTTTTACTGACGATGTGTGATTTGTAAACGTTCATATATTTATTTTTTAAGTTAAATGGAATAATTTACAATTCGCCATTTCTGTGTCAAATGCCAACGCCACGTGGCGATGACTAGGTTAAAAGTCAGCGCCCACCTGAGATTAAAATTTTAAGTTTTTGGATGTGCCATCGAAATTATTTGATAATGGGCAGATTTTGATTCAACATGCATTTATTTGTAGTTGACTTCAAAATTTGTTTCCGCCCGGGCTCGAACCGGGGACCTTTCGCGTGTAAAGCGAACGTGATAACCGCTACACTACGGAAACGCATGCTTTTAAATGTATATTTAGCTACTTTATGGTTTCTTTTCGAGTCCAAAGAAGAGAATTATGGTGTGGCCCACGTATATCGTAGTAATTCGCGATCGAAGATTCAATCTTTTAATAGGTGGAAGTGCTTTTTTCCCTGCAGATCTAATTTGTTCATTTGATCAAGTTTTTACAGAAACCATCTTCAGCGGCATATCTCTTCATTAAAATTCTTACATTAATTTCTAAAATTTTAGTAAAAATCTTTAAGTTAAACTCGACATGTAAATATTATTTCATCTCATCAAGTTAAATTTAATAAATATCTTTTTAGTTAAAAGTCAGTAGCCATATCCATTCGGTCATTCGGTGAATGTTTCAGCGAACATGATTCTTGAATTCGCTTCCTATTCTTACGAAAATAGGGTCTACCGACTGAGTTATCAAACGTTTAACGTTGGGAATATAAAGATTCCGTATGCACGGTAAAATTAATAATTTTTAATTATTATTAAAATTAATTATTATTAAATTCTTTGTAATACACGATATGGGCCTTCATACGGTGGTGTCAAAGGTGGGCGGTGCTTGTCTATTCGTAGAAACACGTATGGACTGGAGTTCAGGGTTTTTGGTACCATTGTTCGAACAATGCCGTGACGTGACATTGCGCTTGGTAAAAGTTGGCGAACAGCGTCTCTTAATGCTGGCATCACAGTTCGTGGAGCTTCTTGGTTTTGGTTGGCTGTAAAAAAATCACCAGGAACTTTTATATGCGAGCCGTAAACTAATTCTGCCGATGTTGTTCGAAGATCTTCCTTTGGGGCGGTACGAATCCCAAGCATAACCCATGGTAATGCATCTATCCAGTTGGGTCCTGTTAGCCGAGCCATCAGTGCGCTTTTAAGATGCCTGTGAAATCGTTCAATTAAACCGTTAGCCTGTGGGTGAAACGAGCACGAGCGGTGTAGTCTGATACCCAGCAGCTGGTTGAAGGTAGTCCACAGTTCGGAGGTAAATTGGGATCCTCGATCGGACGAAATGTCGCACGGCACTCCAAATCGTGAAACCCAATGAAAGACAAAGGCTCTGGCGCATGTGATGGTGGTCGCGTCTGGCATGGGAATCGCTTCTGGCCACCTGGTGAAACGGTCAACCATTGTCAGTAAATACGTGTTTCCCTGTGAAGATGGCAACGGTCCGACGATATCCAAATTGATGTGACTGAACCTGCCTTGGACACGTGGGTAGGCGGCTAATGGAGCACGAACGTGAGTTTGAATTTTCGACTTCTGGCAATGCACGCACTGCTTTGCCCATACTCCCACTTGTTTGTGTAAGCCATGCCATACAAACTTTGAAGCGACGAGTTTTCGTGTGGCTCGAATCGAGGGATGAGACAGGCCGTGAACCACATCAAAAACCTTTCGTTGACAAGATTTGGGGACGATCGGACGTGGGTAACCGGCAGAAACGTCACATAGTAACGTTTGGTTCGACTGGCCGAGTTGTATATCCTCCAGTTTGAGGTTAGTAATGGCGGTACGATATGCTTGTATTTCCGGGTCCATCTGCGCCGCTGCCAGGGACGTGTAATCCAAATCGAGCGGGAGTTCGATTGAACCAATACTACAACGTGATAGAGCGTCAGCAACGTGGTTGCGCATTCCTTCGATGTGTCGAACGTCTGTCGTATACTCGGAGATGGCAGACAGATGACGTTGTTGCCTGGCAGACCAGGGCGTTTGTACCTTTGCGAATGCAAAGGTAAGCGGTTTGTGATCCGTATAAGCGGTAAATATGCGGCCTTCCAGAAAATACCTAAAATGTCGTATGGACAAGTGTAGAGCAAGTAGTTCTCTGTCAAATGCGCTGTACTTTAGCTCGGGCGCGCGCAGGCGTTTGCTAAAAAATGCGAGCGGTTGCCATTCGCCACCGATAAGTTGCTGCAACACTGCGCCGACGGAGTGTTGTGATGCGTCTGTAGTTACAGCGGTTGGCGCGTGTGGTACAGGATGGTGCAACAATGTAGCGTTTG
>AACT01034565.1:0-22819 GCA_000149265.1 Ciona savignyi | reverse complement strand
TTCATATCAATTGAGATCTTTTGAAGTGGTCACCAGTTTTACAAGAAAAGGATATGAACGACGAGGTGGCCGAGTGGTTAAGGCGATGGTCTGCTAATCCATTGTGCTGTGTACGCGTGGGTACGAATCCCATCCTCGTCGCTTGGGGATGTGGCTCAGTGGTAGAGCGCACGCTTTGCATGTGTGAGGCCCCGGGTTCAATCCCCGGCATCTCCAATTTACGTTTGCCTCTATTTATTCTTCAATTATGTTATTCTTTTTTAGATAAATAAAGTGGTCAAAAACAAATGATCACAATGACTACCATAATTTAAATATTTAGATATGCAATTTATATTATCCAGACAGCTTGTATATGTATTTCTGTTAAAAGGTTGAATTTATCAACACAAATCTTACATCCGCTGCATTTGTATTGTGCATAAAAATTTTATTATGTAAAATCAGGATTTTAATTCTTTTCTTATTAATGTTTGTACTGTTTAATTTTTTTCTAATTACTCACCATTTCTGCGAGTACACGACTTACATAGAAATGGGGCGTGTGGTTAGCGCGAATGGCTGCTAATTCATTGTGCTATGCAGGCGTGGATTCGAATTCAATCTTTGTCGCTTGGGGATGTAGCTCAGTGGTAGAGCGCACGCTTCGCAAGTGTGAGGCCCCGGGTTCAATCCCCGGCATCTCCATTTAATTGTTTGCTCCTTTTCATCTCCAATTACCGTTTTATCTCGTTTGTTTAAATGAATTTGTTTGAAAACAAATGATCGCAATAATTTGTCTGGCGTTTCATATCATTATACATACATGTTAAATTATCCAGGGAGATTACACAAATATATACATATCTATCTATATATATTTAAATAGTTTCAGTTTACCATAATAAATAATACGTCAGCGAATTATGTGAAAAAAATATTACCATACTTTAACATTTAATAATATGTAGTAAACCAGGTTCCATTATTTATTTCTTATTCATTTTCATATCAATTGAGATCTTTTGAAGTGGTCACCAGTTTTACAAGAAAAGTACATTTACGACGAGGTGGCCGAGTGGTTAAGGCGATGGACTGCTAATCCATTGTGCTCTGCACGCGTGGGTTCGAATTCCATCCTCGTCGCTTGGGGATGTAGCTCAGTGGTAGAGCGCACGCTTTGCATGTGTGAGGCCCCGGGTTCAATCCCCGACATCTCCATCTATTTACTCTATTTTTTTATCTCCATTTAAAGTTTTATCTCTTTTTGTTAAATGAAGTTGTCAGAAACAAATGATCGCAATTATTACTCTGGCGTTTCTTATCGTTATTCATGTTAAATTATCCAGGGAGATTACACAAATATATACATATCTATCTATATATATTTAAATAGTTTCAGTTTACCATAATAAATAATACGTCAGCGAATTATGTGAAAAAATTATTAACATACTTTAACATTTAATAATATGTAGTAAACCAGGTTATATTATTTATTTCTTATTCATTTTCATATCAATTGAGATCTTTTGAAGTGGTCACCAGTTTTACAAGAAAAGGACATGTACGACGATGTGGCCGAGTGGTTAAGGCGATGGACTGCTAATCCATTGTGCTCTGCACGCGTGGGTTCGAATCCCATTCTCGTCGCTTGGGGATGTAGCTCAGTGGTAGAGCGCACGCTTTGCATGTGTGAGGCCCCGGGTTCAATCCCCGGCATCTCCAATTTACGTTTGCCTCTATTTATTCTCCAATTATGTTATACTTTTTTAGATAAATAAAGTGGTCAAAAACAAATGATCACAATGACTACCATAATTTAAATATTTAGATATGCAATTTATATTATCCAGACAGCTTGTATATGTATTTCTGTTAAAAGGTTGAATTTATCAACACAAATCTTACATCCGCTGCATTTGTATTGTGTATAAAAATTTTATTATGTAAAATCAGGATTTTAATTCTTTTCTTATTAATGTTTGTACTGTTTAATTTGTTTCTAATTACTCACCATTTCTGCGAGTACACGACTTACATAGAAATGGGGCGTGTGGTTAGCGCGAATGGCTGCTAATTCATTGTGCTATGCAGGCGTGGATTCCAATTCAATATTCTCGCTTGGGGATGTAGCTCAGTGGTAGAGCGCACGCTTCGCATGTGTGAGGCCCCGGGTTAAATCCACGGCATCTCCATTTAATTGTTTGCTCCTTTTCATCTCCAATTACCGTTTTATCTCGTTTGTTTAAATGAATTTGTTTGATAACAAATGATCGCAATAATTTTTCTGGCGTTTCTTATCATTATACATACATGTTAAATTATCCAGGGAGATTACACAAATATATACATATCTATCTATATATATTTAAATCTTTCAGTTTACCATAATAAATAATGCGTCAGCGAATTATGTGAAAAAATTATTACCATACTTTAACATTTAATAATATGTAGTAAACCAGGTTCCATTATTTATTTCTTATTCATTTTCATATCAATTGAGATCTTTTGAAGTGGTCACCAGTTTTACAAGAAAAGGACTTGTACCACGAGGTGGCCGAGTGGTTAAGGCGATGGACTGCTAATCCATTGTGCTCTGCACTCCGTGGGTTCGAATCCCATCCTCGTCGCTTGGGGATGTAGCTCAGTGGTAGAGCGCACGCTTTGCATGTGTGAGGCCCCTGGTTCAATCCCCGGCATCTCCATCTATTTACTCTATTTTTTTATCTCCATTTAACGTTTTATCTCTTTTTGTTAAATGAAGTTGTCAGAAACAAATGATCGCAATTATTACTCTGGCGTTTCTTATCGTTATACATACATGTTAAATTATCCAGGGAGATTACACAAATATATACATATCTATCTATATATATTTAAATAGTTTCAGTTTACCATAATAAATAATACGTCAGCGAATTATGTGAAAAAATTATTAACATACTTTAACATTTAATAATATGTAGTAAACCAGGTTCCATTATTTATTTCTTATTCATTTTCATATCAATTGAGATCTTTTGAAGTGGTCACCAGTTTTACAAGAAAAGGATATGAACGACGAGGTGGCCGAGTGGTTAAGGCGATGGACTGCTAATCCATTGTGCTCTGTACGCGTGGGTACGAATCCCATCCTCGTCGCTTGGGGATGTGGCTCAGTGGTAGAGCGCACGCTTTGCATGTGTGAGGCCCCGGGTTCAATCCCCGGCATCTCCAATTTACGTTTGCCTCTATTTATTCTTCAATTATGTTATTCTTTTTTAGATAAATAAAGTGGTCAAAAACAAATGATCACAATGACTACCATAATTTAAATATTTAGATATGCAATTTATATTATCCAGACAGCTTGTATATGTATTTCTGTTAAAAGGTTGAATTTATCAACACAAATCTTACATCCGCTGCATTTGTATTGTGTATAAAAATTTTATTATGTAAAATCAGGATTTTAATTCTTTTCTTATTAATGTTTGTACTGTTTAATTTTTTCTAATTACTCACCATTTCTGCGAGTACACGACTTACATAGAAATGGGGCGTGTGGTTAGCGCGAATGGCTGCTAATTCATTGTGCTATGCAGGCGTGGATTCGAATTCAATCTTTGTCGCTTGGGGATGTAGCTCAGTGGTAGAGCGCACGCTTTGCATGTGTGAGGCCCCGGGTTCAATCCCCGGCATCTCCATTTAATTGTTTGCTCCTTTTCATCTCCAATTACCGTTTTATCTCGTTTGTTTAAATGAATTTGTTTGAAAACAAATGATCGCAATAATTTGTCTGGCGTTTCATATCATTATACATACAGGTTAAATTATCCAGGGAGATTACACAAATATATACATATCTATCTATATATATTTAAATAGTTTCAGTTTACCATAATAAATAATGCGTCAGCGAATTATGTGAAAAAATTATTACCATACTTTAACATTTAATAATATGTAGTAAACCAGGTTCCATTATTTATTTCTTATTCATTTTCATATCAATTGAGATCTTTTGAAGTGGTCACCAGTTTTACAAGAAAAGGATATGTACGACGAGGTGGCCGAGTGGTTAAGGCGATGGACTGCTAATCCATTGTGCTCTGCACTCGTGGGTTCGAATCCCATCCTCGTCGCTTGGGGATGTAGCTCAGTGGTAGAGCGCACGCTTTGCATGTGTGAGGCCCCTGGTTCAATCCCCGGCATCTCCATCTATTTACTCTATTTTTTTATCTCCATTTAACGTTTTATCTCTTTTTGTTAAATGAAGTTGTCAGAAACAAATGATCGCAATTATTACTCTGGCGTTTCTTATCGTTATACATACATGTTAAATTATCCAGGGAGATTACACAAATATATACATATGTATCTATATATATTTAAATAGTTTCAGTTTACCATAATAAATAATACGTCAGCGAATTATGTGAAAAAATTATTAACATACTTTAACATTTAATAATATGTAGTAAACCAGGTTCCATTATTTATTTCTTATTCATTTTCATATCAATTGAGATCTTTTGAAGTGGTCACCAGTTTTACAAGAAAAGGATATGAACGACGAGGTGGCCGAGTGGTTAAGGCGATGGACTGCTAATCCATTGTGCTCTGTACGCGTGGGTACGAATCCCATCCTCGTCGCTTGGGGATGTGGCTCAGTGGTAGAGCGCACGCTTTGCATGTGTGAGGCCCCGGGTTCAATCCCCGGCATCTCCAATTTACGTTTGCCTCTATTTATTCTTCAATTATGTTATTCTTTTTTAGATAAATAAAGTGGTCAAAAACAAATGATCACAATGACTACCATAATTTAAATATTTAGATATGCAATTTATATTATCCAGACAGCTTGTATATGTATTTCTGTTAAAAGGTTGAATTTATCAACACAAATCTTACATCCGCTGCATTTGTATTGTGTATAAAAATTTTATTATGTAAAATCAGGATTTTAATTCTTTTCTTATTAATGTTTGTACTGTTTAATTTTGTTCTAATTACTCACCATTTCTGCGAGTACACGACTTACATAGAAATGGGGCGTGTGGTTAGCGCGAATGGCTGCTAATTCATTGTGCTATGCAGGCGTGGATTCGAATTCAATCTTTGTCGCTTGGGGATGTAGCTCAGTGGTAGAGCGCACTCTTCGCATGTGTGAGGCCCCGGGTTCAATCCCCGGCATCTCCATTTAATTGTTTGCTCCTTTTCATCTCCAATTACCGTTTTATCTCGTTTGTTTAAATGAATTTGTTTGAAAACAAATGATCGCAATAATTTGTCTGGCGTTTCATATCATTATACATACATGTTAAATTATCCCAGGAGATGGACATTAATATATACATATCTATCTATATATATTTAAATAGTTTCAGTTTACCATAATAAATAATACGTCAGCGAATTATGTTAAAAAATTATTAACATACTTTAACATTTAATAATATGTAGTAAACCAGGTTCCATTATTTATTTCTTATTCATTTTCATATCAATTGAGATCTTTTGAAGTGGTCACCAGTTTTACAAGAAAAGGACATGTACGACGAGGTGGCCGAGTGGTTAAGGCGATGGACTGCTAATCCATTGTGCTCTGCACGCGTGGGTTCGAATCCCATCCTCGTCGCTTGGGGATGTAGCTCAGTGGTAGAGCGCACGCTTTGCATGTGTGAGGCCCCGGGTTCAATCCCCGGCATCTCCATCTATTTACTCTATTTTTTTATCTCCATTTAAAGTTTTATCTCTTTTTGTAAAATGAAGTTGTCAGAAACAAATGATCGCAATTATTACTCTGGCGTTTTTTATCATTATACATGTTAAATTATCCAGGGAGATTACACAAATATATACATATCTATCTATATATATTTAAATAGTTTCAGTTTACCATAATAAATAATGCGTCAGCGAATTATGTGAAAATATTATTAACATACTTTAACATTTAATAATATGTAGTAAACCAGGTTCCATTATTTATTTCTTATTCATTTTCATATCAATTGAGATCTTTTGAAGTGGTCACCAGTTTTACAAGAAAAGGACTTGTACGACGAGGTGGCCGAGTGGTTAAGGCGATGGACTGCTAATCCATTGTGCTCTGCACTCGTGGGTTCGAATCCCATCCTCGTCGCTTGGGGATGTAGCTCAGTGGTAGAGCGCACGCTTTGCATGTGTGAGGCCCCTGGTTCAATCCCCGGCATCTCCATCTATTTACTCTATTTTTTTATCTCCATTTAACGTTTTATCTCTTTTTGTTAAATGAAGTTGTCAGAAACAAATGATCTCAATTATTACTCTGGCGTTTCTTATCGTTATACATACATGTTAAATTATCCAGGGAGATTACACAAATATATACATATCTATCTATATATATTTAAATAGTTTCAGTTTACCATAATAAATAATATGTCAGCGAATTATGTGAAAAAATTATTAACATACTTTAACATTTAATAATATGTAGTAAACCAGGTTATATTATTTATTTCTTATTCATTTTCATATCAATTGAGATCTTTTGAAGTGGTCACCAGTTTTACAAGACAAGGACATGTACGACGATGTGGCCGAGTGGTTAAGGCGATGGACTGCTAATCCATTGTGCTCTGCACGCGTGGGTTCGAATCCCATTCTCGTCGCTTGGGGATGTAGCTCAGTGGTAGAGCGCACGCTTTGCATGTGTGAGGCCCCGGGTTCAATCCCCGGCATCTCCAATTTACGTTTGCCTCTATTTATTCTCCAATTATGTTATACTTTTTTAGATAAATAAAGTGGTCAAAAACAAATGATCACAATGACTACCATAATTTAAATATTTAGATATGCAATTTATATTATCCAGACAGCTTGTATATGTATTTCTGTTAAAAGGTTGAATTTATCAACACAAATCTTACATCCGCTGCATTTGTATTGTGTATAAAAATTTTATTATGTAAAATCAGGATTTTAATTCTTTTCTTATTAATGTTTGTACTGTTTAATTTGTTTCTAATTACTCACCATTTCTGCGAGTACACGACTTACATAGAAATGGGGCGTGTGGTTAGCGCGAATGGCTGCTAATTCATTGTGCTATGCAGGCGTGGATTCGAATTCAATCTTCGTCGCTTGGGGATGTAGCTCAGTGGTAGAGCGCACGCTTCGCATGTGTGAGGCCCCGGGTTAAATCCACGGCATCTCCATTTAATTGTTTGCTCCTTTTCATCTCCAATTACCGTTTTATCTCGTTTGTTTAAATGAATTTGTTTGATAACAAATGATCGCAATAATTTGTCTGGCGTTTCTTATCATTATACATACATGTTAAATTATCCAGGGAGATTACACAAATATATACATATCTATCTATATATATTTAAATAGTTTCAGTTTACCATAATAAATAATGCGTCAGCGAATTATGTGAAAAAATTATTACCATACTTTAACATTTAATAATATGTAGTAAACCAGGTTCCATTATTTATTTCTTATTCATTTTCATATCAATTGAGATCTTTTGAAGTGGTCACCAGTTTTACAAGAAAAGGACTTGTACGACGAGGTGGCCGAGTGGTTAAGGCGATGGACTGCTAATCCATTGTTCTCTGCACGCGTGGGTTCGAATCCCATCCTCGTCGCTTGGGGATGTAGCTCAGTGGTAGAGCGCACGCTTTCCATGTGTGAGGCCCCGGTTTCAATCCCGGCATCTCCAATTTACGTTTGCCTCTATTTATTCTCCAATTATGTTATTCTTTTTTAGATAAATAAAGTGGTCAAAAACAAATGATCACAATGACTACCATAATTTAAATATTTAGATATGCAATTTATATTATCCAGACAGCTTGTATATGTATTTCTGTTAAAAGGTTGAATTTATCAACACAAATCTTACATCCGCTGCATTTGTATTGTGTATAAAAATTTTATTATGTAAAATCAGGATTTTAATTCTTTACTTATTAATGTTTGTACTGTTTAATTATTTCTAATTACTCACCATTTCTGCGAGTACACGACTTACATAGAAATGGGACGTGTGGTTCAGCGCGAATGGCTGCTAATTCATTGTGCTATGCAGGCGTGGATTCGAATTCAATCTTCGTCGCTTGGGGATGTAGCTCAGTGGTAGAGCGCACGCTTTGCATGTGTGAGGCCCCGGGTTCAATCCCCGGCATCTCCATCTATTTACTCTAATTTTTTATCTCCATTTAAAGTTTTATCTCTTTTTGTAAAATGAAGTTGTCAGAAACAAATGATCGCAATTATTACTCTGGCGTTTCTTATCATTATACATGTTAAATTATCCAGGGAGATTACACAAATATATACATATCTATCTATATATATTTAAATAGTTTCAGTTTACCATAATAAATAATGCGTCAGCGCAATTATGTGAAAATATTATTAACATACTTTAACATTTAATAATATGTAGTAAACCAGGTTCCATTATTTATTTCTTATTCATTTTCATATCAATTGAGATCTTTTGAAGTGGTCACCAGTTTTACAAGAAAAGGATATGTACGACGAGGTGGCCGAGTGGTTAAGGCGATGGACTGCTAATCCATTGTGCTCCCCACTCGTGGGTTCGAATCCCATCCTCGTCGCTTGGGGATGTAGCTCAGTGGTAGAGCGCACGCTTTGCATGTGTGAGGCCCCTGGTTCAATCCCCGGCATCTCCATCTATTTACTCTATTTTTTTATCTCCATTTAACGTTTTATCTCTTTTTGTTAAATGAAGTTGTCAGAAACAAATGATCGCAATTATTACTCTGGCGTTTCTTATCGTTATACATACATGTTAAATTATCCAGGGAGATTACACACAATATATACATATCTATCTATATATATTTAGAATAGTTTCAGTTTACCATAATAAATAATACGTCAGCGAATTATGTGAAAAAATTATTAACATACTTTAACATTTAATAATATGTAGTAAACCAGGTTCCATTATTTATTTCTTGTTCATTTTCATATCAATTTAGATCTTTTGAAGTGGTCACCAGTTTTACAAGAAAAGGATATGAACGACGAGGTGGCCGAGTGGTTAAGGCGATGGTCTGCTAATCCATTGTGCTGTGTACGCGTGGGTACGAATCCCATCCTTGTCGCTTGGGGATGTGGCTCAGTGGTAGAGCGCACGCTTTGCATGTGTGAGGCCCCGGGTTCAATCCCCGGCATCTCCAATTTACGTTTGCCTCTATTTATTCTCCAATTATGTTATACTTTTTTAGATAAATAAAGTGGTCAAAAACAAATGATCACAATGACTACCATAATTTAAATATTTAGATATGCAATTTATATTATCCAGACAGCTTGTATATGTATTTCTGTTAAAAGGTTGAATTTATCAACACAAATCTTACATCCGCTGCATTTGTATTGTGTATAAAAATTTTATTATGTAAAATCAGGATTTTAATTCTTTTCTTATTAATGTTTGTACTGTTTAATTTGTTTCTAATTACTCACCATTTCTGCGAGTACACGACTTACATAGAAATGGGGCGTGTGGTTAGCGCGAATGGCTGCTAATTCATTGTGCTATGCAGGCGTGGATTCGAATTCAATCTTCGTCGCTTGGGGATGTAGCTCAGTGGTAGAGCGCACGCTTCGCATGTGTGAGGCCCCGGGTTAAATCCACGGCATCTCCATTTAATTGTTTGCTCCTTTTCATCTCCAATTACCGTTTTATCTCGTTTGTTTAAATGAATTTGTTTGATAACAAATGATCGCAATAGATTTGTCTGGCGTTTCTTATCATTATACATACATGTTAAATTATCCAGGGAGATTACACAAATATATACATATCTATCTATATATATTTAAATAGTTTCAGTTTACCATAATAAATAATGCGTCAGCGAATTATGTGAAAAAATTATTACCATACTTTAACATTTAATAATATGTACTAAACCAGGTTCCATTATTTATTTCTTATTCATTTCCATATCAATTGAGATCTTTTGAAGTGGTCACCAGTTTTACAAGAAAAGGACTTGTACGACGAGGTGGCCGAGTGGTTAAGGCGATGGACTGCTAATCCATTGTGCTCTGCACGCGTGGGTTCGAATTCCATCCTCGTCGCTTGGGGATGTAGCTCAGTGGTAGAGCGCACGCTTTGCATGTGTGAGGCCCCGAGTTCAATCCCCGACATCTCCATCTATTTACTCTATTTTTTATCTCCATTTAAAGTTTTATCTCTTTTTGTTAAATGAAGTTGTCAGAAACAAATGATCGCAATTATTACTCTGGCGTTTCTTATCGTTATTCATGTTAAATTATCCAGGGAGATTACACAAATATATACATATCTATCTATATATATTTAAATAGTTTCAGTTTACCATAATAAATAATACGTCAGCGAATTATGTGAAAAAATTATTAACATACTTTAACATTTAATAATATGTAGTAAACCAGGTTATATTATTTATTTCTTATTCATTTTCATATCAATTGAGATCTTTTGAAGTGGTCACCAGTTTTACAAGAAAAGGACATGTACGACGATGTGGCCGAGTGGTTAAGGCGATGGACTGCTAATCCATTGTGCTCTGCACGCGTGGGTTCGAATCCCATTCTCGTCGCTTGGGGATGTAGCTCAGTGGTAGAGCGCACGCTTTGCATGTGTGAGGCCCCGGGTTCAATCCCCGGCATCTCCAATTTACGTTTGCCTCTATTTATTCTCCAATTATGTTATACTTTTTTAGATAAATAAAGTGGTCAAAAACAAATGATCACAATGACTACCATAATTTAAATATTTAGATATGCAATTTATATTATCCAGACAGCTTGTATATGTATTTCTGTTAAAAGGTTGAATTTATCAACACAAATCTTACATCCGCTGCATTTGTATTGTGTATAAAAATTTTATTATGTAAAATCAGGATTTTAATTCTTTTCTTATTAATGTTTGTACTGTTTAATTTGTTTCTAATTACTCACCATTTCTGCGAGTACACGACTTACATAGAAATGGGGCGTGTGGTTAGCGCGAATGGCTGCTAATTCATTGTGCTATGCAGGCGTGGATTCGAATTCAATCTTCGTCGCTTGGGGATGTAGCTCAGTGGTAGAGCGCACGCTTCGCATGTGTGAGGCCCCGGGTTAAATCCACGGCATCTCCATTTAATTGTTTGCTCCTTTTCATCTCCAATTACCGTTTTATCTCGTTTGTTTAAATGAATTTGTTTGATAACAAATGATCGCAATAATTTGTCTGGCGTTTCTTATCATTATACATACATGTTAAATTATCCAGGGAGATTACACAAATATATACATATCTATCTATATATATTTAAATAGTTTCAGTTTACCATAATAAATAATACGTCAGCGAATTATGTGAAAAAATTATTACCATACTTTAACATTTAATAATATGTAGTAAACCAGGTTCCATTATTTATTTCTTATTCATTTTCATATCAATTGAGATCTTTTGAAGTGGTCACCAGTTTTACAAGAAAAGGATATGTACGACGAGGTGGCCGAGTGGTTAAGGCGATGGACTGCTAATCCATTGTGCTCTGCACTCGTGGGTTCGAATCCCATCCTCGTCGCTTGGGGATGTAGCTCAGTGGTAGAGCGCACGCTTTGCATGTGTGAGGCCCCTGGTTCAATCCCCGGCATCTCCATCTATTTACTCTATTTTTTTATCTCCATTTAACGTTTTATCTCTTTTTGTTAAATGAAGTTGTCAGAAACAAATGATCGCAATTATTACTCTGGCGTTTCTTATCGTTATACATACATGTTAAATTATCCAGGGAGATTACACAAATATATACATATCTATCTATATATATTTAAATAGTTTCAGTTTACCATAATAAATAATGCGTCAGCGAATTATGTGAAAATATTATTAACATACTTTAACATTTAATAATATGTAGTAAACCAGGTTCCATTATTTATTTCTTATTCATTTTCATATCAATTGAGATCTTTTGAAGTGGTCACCAGTTTTACAAGAAAAGGACATGTACGACGAGGTGGCCGAGTGGTTAAGGCGATGGACTGCTAATCCATTGTGCTCTGCACGCGTGGGTTCGAATCCCATCCTCGTCGCTTGGGGATGTAGCTCAGTGGTAGAGCGCACGCTTTGCATGTGTGAGGCCCCTGGTTCAATCCCCGGCATCTCCATCTATTTACTCTAATTTTTTATCTCCATTTAACGTTTTATCTCTTTTTGTTAAATGAAGTTGTCAGAAACAAATGATCGCAATTATTACTCTGGCGTTTCTTATCGTTATACATACATGTTAAATTATCCAGGGAGATTACACAAATATATACATATCTATCTATATATATTTAAATAGTTTCAGTTTACCATAATAAATAATACGTCAGCGAATTATGTGAAAAAATTATTAACATACTTTAACATTTAATAATATGTAGTAAACCAGGTTCCATTATTTATTTCTTATTCATTTTCATATCAATTGAGATCTTTTGAAGTGGTCACCAGTTTTACAAGAAAAGTACATTTACGACGAGGTGGCCGAGTGGTTAAGGCGATGGACTGCTAATCCATTGTGCTCTGCACGCGTGGGTTCGAATTCCATCCTCGTCGCTTGGGGATGTAGCTCAGTGGTAGAGCGCACGCTTTGCATGTGTGAGGCCCCGAGTTCAATCCCCGACATCTCCATCTATTTACTCTATTTTTTATCTCCATTTAAAGTTTTATCTCTTTTTGTTAAATGAAGTTGTCAGAAACAAATGATCGCAATTATTACTCTGGCGTTTCTTATCGTTATTCATGTTAAATTATCCAGGGAGATTACACAAATATATACATATCTATCTATATATATTTAAATAGTTTCAGTTTACCATAATAAATAATACGTCAGCGAATTATGTGAAAAAATTATTAACATACTTTAACATTTAATAATATGTAGTAAACCAGGTTATATTATTTATTTCTTATTCATTTTCATATCAATTGAGATCTTTTGAAGTGGTCACCAGTTTTACAAGAAAAGGACATGTACGACGATGTGGCCGAGTGGTTAAGGCGATGGACTGCTAATCCATTGTGCTCTGCACGCGTGGGTTCGAATCCCATCCTCGTCGCTTTGGGGATGTAGCTCAGTGGTAGAGCGCACGCTTTGCATGTGTGAGGCCCCGGGTTCAATCCCCGACATCTCCAATTTACGTTTGCCTCTATTTATTCTCCAATTATGTTATACTTTTTTAGATAAATAAAGTGGTCAAAAACAAATGATCACAATGACTACCATAATTTAAATATTTAGATATGCAATTTATATTATCCAGACAGCTTGTATATGTATTTCTGTTAAAAGGTTGAATTTATCAACACAAATCTTACATCCGCTGCATTTGTATTGTGTATAAAAATTTTATTATGTAAAATCAGGATTTTAATTCTTTTCTTATTAATGTTTGTACTGTTTAATTTGTTTCTAATTACTCACCATTTCTGCGAGTACACGACTTACATAGAAATGGGGCGTGTGGTTAGCGCGAATGGCTGCTAATTCATTGTGCTATGCAGGCGTGGATTCGAATTCAATCTTCGTCGCTTGGGGATGTAGCTCAGTGGTAGAGCGCACGCTTCGCATGTGTGAGGCCCCGGGTTAAATCCACGGCATCTCCATTTAATTGTTTGCTCCTTTTCATCTCCAATTACCGTTTTATCTCGTTTGTTTAAATGAATTTGTTTGATAACAAATGATCGCAATAATTTGTCTGGCGTTTCTTATCATTATACATACATGTTAAATTATCCAGGGAGATTACACAAATATATACATATCTATCTATATATATTTAAATCATTTCAGTTTACCATAATAAATAATGCGTCAGCGAATTATGTGAAAAAATTATTACCATACTTTAACATTTAATAATATGTAGTAAACCAGGTTCCATTATTTATTTCTTATTCATTTTCATATCAATTGAGATCTTTTGAAGTGGTCACCAGTTTTACAAGAAAAGGACTTGTACGACGAGGTGGCCGAGTGGTTAAGGCGATGGACTGCTAATCCATTGTGCTCTGCACTCGTGGGTTGCGAATCCCATCCTCGTCGCTTGGGGATGTAGCTCAGTGGTAGAGCGCACGCTTTGCATGTGTGAGGCCCCTGGTTCAATCCCCGGCATCTCCATCTATTTACTCTATTTTTTTATCTCCATTTAACGTTTTATCTCTTTTTGTTAAATGAAGTTGTCAGAAACAAATGATCTCAATTATTACTCTGGCGTTTCTTATCGTTATACATACATGTTAAATTATCCAGGGAGATTACACAAATATATACATATCTATCTATATATATTTAAATAGTTTCAGTTTACCATAATAAATAATACGTCAGCGAATTATGTGAAAAAATTATTACCATACTTTAACATTTAATAATATGTAGTAAACCAGGTTCCATTATTTATTTCTTATTCATTTTCATATCAATTGAGATCTTTTGAAGTGGTCACCAGTTTTACAAGAAAAGGATATGAACGACGAGGTGGCCGAGTGGTTAAGGCGATGGACTGCTAATCCATTGTGCTCTGTACGCGTGGGTACGAATCCCATCCTCGTCGCTTGGGGATGTGGCTCAGTGGTAGAGCGCACGCTTTGCATGTGTGAGGCCCCGGGTTCAATCCCCGGCATCTCCAATTTACGTTTGCCTCTATTTTATTCTTCAATTATGTTATTCTTTTTTAGATAAATAAAGTGGTCAAAAACAAATGATCACAATGACTACCATAATTTAAATATTTAGATATGCAATTTATATTATCCAGACAGCTTGTATATGTATTTCTGTTAAAAGGTTGAATTTATCAACACAAATCTTACATCCGCTGCATTTGTATTGTGTATAAAAATTTTATTATGTAAAATCAGGATTTTAATTCTTTTCTTATTAATGTTTGTACTGTTTAATTTTTTTCTAATTACTCACCATTTCTGCGAGTACACGACTTACATAGAAATGGGGCGTGTGGTTAGCGCGAATGGCTGCTAATTCATTGTGCTATGCAGGCGTGGATTCGAATTCAATCTTTGTCGCTTGGGGATGTAGCTCAGTGGTAGAGCGCACGCTTCGCATGTGTGAGGCCCCGGGTTCAATCCCCGGCATCTCCATTTAATTGTTTGCTCCTTTTCATCTCCAATTACCGTTTTATCTCGTTTGTTTAAATGAATTTGTTTGAAAACAAATGATCGCAATAATTTGTCTGGCGTTTCATATCATTATACATACATGTTAAATTATCCAGGGAGATTACAGAAATATATACATATCTATCTATATATATTTAAATAGTTTCAGTTTACCATAATAAATAATACGTCAGCGAATTATGTTAAAAAATTATTAACATACTTTAACATTTAATAATATGTAGTAAACCAGGTTCCATTATTTATTTCTTATTCATTTTCATATCAATTGAGATCTTTTGAAGTGGTCACCAGTTTTACAAGAAAAGGACATGTACCACGAGGTGGCCGAGTGGTTAAGGCGATGGACTGCTAATCCATTGTGCTCTGCACGCGTGGTTTCGATTCCCATCCTCGTCGCTTGGGGATGTAGCTCAGTGGTAGAGCGCACGCTTTGCATGTGTGAGGCCCCGGGTTAAATCCCCGGCATCTCCAATTTACGTTTGCCTCTATTTATTCTCCAATTATGTTATTCTTTTTTAGATAAATAAAGTGGTCAAAAACAAATGATCACAATGACTACCATAATTTAAATATTTAGATATGCAATTTATATTATCCAGACAGCTTGTATATGTATTTCTGTTAAAAGGTTGAATTTATCAACACAAATCTTACATCCGCTGCATTTGTATTGTGTATAAAAATTTTATTATGTAAAATCAGGATTTTAATTCTTTACTTATTAATGTTTGTACTGTTTAATTATTTCTAATTACTCGCCATTTCTGCGAGTACACGACTTACATAGAAATGGGACGTGTGGTTAGCGCGAATGGCTGCTAATTCATTGTGCTATGCAGGCGTGGATTCGAATTCAATCTTCGTCGCTTGGGGATGTAGCTCAGTGGTAGAGCGCACGCTTCGCATGTTTGAGGCCCCGGGTTAAATCCACGGCATCTCCATTTAATTGTTTGCTCCTTTTCATCTCCAATTACCGTTTTATCTCGTTTGTTTAAATGAATTTGTTTGAAAACAAATGATCGCAATAATTTGTCTGGCGTTTCTTATCATTATACATACATGTTAAATTATCCAGGGAGATTACACAAATATATACATATCTATCTATATATATTTAAATAGTTTCAGTTTACCATAATAAACAATACGTCAGCGAATTATGTGAAAAAATTATTACCATACTTTAACATTTAATAATATGTAGTAAACCAGGTTCCATTATTTATTTCTTATTCATTTTCATATCAATTGAGATCTTTTGAAGTGGTCACCAGTTTTACAAGAAAAGGATATGTACGACGAGGTGGCCGAGTGGTTAAGGCGATGGACTGCTAATCCATTGTGCTCTGCACGCGTGGGTTCGAATCCCATCCTCGTCGCTTGGGGATGTAGCTCAGTGGTAGAGCGCACGCTTTGCATGTGTGAGGCCCCGGGTTCAATCCCCGGCATCTCCATCTATTTACTCTATTTTTTTATCTCCATTTAAAGTTTTATCTCTTTTTGTAAAATGAAGTTGTCAGAAACAAATGATCGCAATTATTACTCTGGCGTTTTTTATCATTATACATGTTAAATTATCCAGGGAGATTACACAAATATATACATATCTATCTATATATATTTAAATAGTTTCAGTTTACCATAATAAACAATACGTCAGCGAATTATGTGAAAAAATTATTACCATACTTTAACATTTAATAATATGTAGTAAACCAGGTTCCATTATTTATTTCTTATTCATTTTCATATCAATTGAGATCTTTTGAAGTGGTCACCAGTTTTACAAGAAAAGGATATGTACGACGAGGTGGCCGAGTGGTTAAGGCGATGGACTGCTAATCCATTGTGCTCTGCACGCGTGGGTTCGAATCCCATCCTCGTCGCTTGGGGATGTAGCTCAGTGGTAGAGCGCACGCTTTGCATGTGTGAGGCCCCGGGTTCAATCCCCGGCATCTCCATCTATTTACTCTATTTTTTTATCTCCATTTAAAGTTTTATCTCTTTTTGTAAAATGAAGTTGTCAGAAACAAATGATCGCAATTATTACTCTGGCGTTTCTTATCATTATACATGTTAAATTATCCAGGGAGATTACACAAATATATACATATCTATCTATATATATTTAAATAGTTTCAGTTTACCATAATAAATAATGCGTCAGCGAATTATGTGAAAATATTATTAACATACTTTAACATTTAATAATATGTAGTAAACCAGGTTCCATTATTTATTTCTTATTTATTTTCATATCAATTGAGATCTTTTGAAGTGGTCACCAGTTTTACAAGAAAAGGACATGTACGACGAGGTGGCCGAGTGGTTAAGGCGATGGACTGCTAATCCATTGTGCTCTGCACGCGTGGGTTCGAATCCCATCCTCGTCGCTTGGGGATGTAGCTCAGTGGTAGAGCGCACGCTTTGCATGTGTGAGGCCCCGGGTTCAATCCCCGGCATCTCCAATTTACGTTTGCCTCTATTTATTCTCCAATTATGTTATTCTTTTTTAGATAAATAAAGTGGTCAAAAACAAATGATCACAATGACTACCATAATTTAAATATTTAGATATGCAATTTATATTATCCAGACAGCTTGTATATATATGTATTTCTGTTAAAAGGTTGAATTTATCAACACAAATCTTACATCCGCTGCATTTGTATTGTGTATAAAAATTTTATTATGTAAAATCAGGATTTTAATTCTTTTCTTATTAATGTTTGTACTGTTTAATTTTTTTCTAATTACTCACCATTTCTGCGAGTACACGACTTACATAAAAATGGGGCGTGTGGTTAGCGCGAATGGCTGCTAATTCATTGTGCTATGCAGGCGTGGATTCGAATTCAATATTCGTCGCTTGGGCATGTACCTCAGTGGTAGAGCGCACGCTTCGCATGTGTGAGGCCCCGGGTTCAATCCCCGGCATCTCCATTTAATTGTTTGCTCCTTTTCATCTCCAATTACCGTTTTATCTCGTTTGTTTAAATAAATTTGTTTGAAAACAAATGATCGCAATAATTTGTCTGGCGTTTCATATCATTATACATACATGTTAAATTATCCAGGCAGATTACACAAATATATACATATCTATCTATATATGTTTAAATAGTTTCAGTTTACCATAATAAATAATACGTCAGCGAATTATGTTAAAAAATTATTAACATACTTTAACATTTAATAATATGTAGTAAACCAGGTTCCATTATTTATTTCTTATTCATTTTCATATCAATTGTAATCTTTTGAAGTGGTCACCAGTTTTACAAGAAAAGGACATGTACGACGAGGTGGCCGAGTGGTTAAGGCGATGGACTGCTAATCCATTGTGCTCTGCACGCGTGGGTTCGAATCCCATCCTCGTCGCTTGGGGATGTAGCTCAGCGGTAGAGCGCACGCTTTGCATGTGTGAGGCCCCGGGTTCAATCCCCGGCATCTCCAATTTACGTTTGCCTCTATTTATTCTCCAATTATGTTATTCTTTTTTAGATAAATAAAGTGGTCAAAAACAAATGATTACAATGACTTACATAATTTAAATATTTAGATATGCAATTTATATTATCCAGACAGCTTGTATATGTATTTCTGTTAAAAGGTTGAATTTATCAACACAAATCTTACATCCGCTGCATTTGTATTGTGTATAAAAATTTTATTATGTAAAATCAGGATTTTAATTCTTTTCTTATTAATGTACTGTTTAATTATTTCTAATTACTCACCATTTCTGCGAGTACACGACTTACATAGAAATGGGACGTGTGGTTAGCGCGAATGGCTGCTAATTCATTGTGCTATGCAGGCGTGGATTCGAATTCAATCTTCGTCGCTTGGGGATGTAGCTCAGTGGTAGAGCGCACGCTTCGCATGTGTGAGGCCCCGGGTTCAATCCCCGGCATCTCCATTTAATTGTTTGCTCCTTTTCATCTCTAATTACCGTTTTATCTCGTTTGTTTAAATGAATTTGTTTGAAAACAAATGATCGCAATAATTTGTCTGGCGTTTCATATCATTATACATACATGTTAAATTATCCAGGGAGATTACACAAATATATACATATCTATCTATATATATTTAAATAGTTTCAGTTTACCATAATAAATAATACGTCAGCGAATTATGTGAAAATAATATTAACATACTTTAACATTTAATAATATGTAGTAAACCAGGTTCCATTATTTATTTCTTATTCATTTTCATATCAATTGAGATCTTTTGAAGTGGTCACCAGTTTTACAAGAAAAGTACATTTACGACGAGGTGGCCGAGTGGTTAAGGCGATGGACTGCTAATCCATTGTGCTCTGCACGCGTGGGTTCGAATGCCATCCTCGTCGCTTGGGGATGTAGCTCAGCGGTAGAGCGCACGCTTTGCATGTGTGAAGCCCCGGGTTCAATCCCCGACATCTCCATCTATTTACTCTATTTTTTTATCTCCATTTAAAGTTTTATCTCTTTTTGTTAAATGAAGTTGTCAGAAACAAATGATCGCAATTATTACTCTGGCGTTTCTTATCGTTATTCATGTTAAATTATCCAGGGAGATTACACAAATATATACATATCTATCTATATATATTTAAATATTTTCAGTTTACCATAATAAATAATACGTCAGCGAATTATGTGAAAAAATTATTAACATACTTTAACATTTAATAATATGTAGTAAACCAGGTTATATTATTTATTTCTTATTCATTTTCATATCAATTGAGATCTTTTGAAGTGGTCACCAGTTTTACAAGAAAAGGACATGTACGACGATGTGGCCGAGTGGTTAAGGCGATGGACTGCTAATCCATTGTGCTCTGCACGCGTGGGTTCGAATCCCATTCTCGTCGCTTGGGGATGTAGCTCAGTGGTAGAGCGCACGCTTTGCATGTGTGAGGCCCCGGGTTCAATCCCCGGCATCTCCAATTTACGTTTGCCTCTATTTATTCTCCAATTATGTTATACTTTTTTAGATAAATAAAGTGGTCAAAAACAAATGATCACAATGACTACCATAATTTAAATATTTAGATATGCAATTTATATTATCCAGACAGCTTGTATATGTATTTCTGTTAAAAGGTTGAATTTATCAACACAAATCTTACATCCGCTGCATTTGTATTGTGTATAAAAATTTTATTATGTAAAATCAGGATTTTAATTCTTTTCTTATTAATGTTTGTACTGTTTAATTTGTTTCTAATTACTCACCATTTCTGCGAGTACACGACTTACATAGAAATGGGGCGTGTGGTTAGCGCGAATGGCTGCTAATTCATTGTGCTATGCAGGCGTGGATTCGAATTCAATCTTCGTCGCTTGGGGATGTAGCTCAGTGGTAGAGCGCACGCTTCGCATGTGTGAGGCCCCGGGTTAAATCCACGGCATCTCCATTTAATTGTTTGCTCCTTTTCATCTCCAATTACCGTTTTATCTCGTTTGTTTAAATGAATTTGTTTGATAACAAATGATCGCAATAATTTGTCTGGCGTTTCTTATCATTATACATACATGTTAAATTATCCAGGGAGATTACACAAATATATACATATCTATCTATATATATTTAAATAGTTTCAGTTTACCATAATAAATAATGCGTCAGCGAATTATGTGAAAAAATTATTACCATACTTTAACATTTAATAATATGTAGTAAACCAGGTTCCATTATTTATTTCTTATTCATTTTCATATCAATTGAGATCTTTTGAAGTGGTCACCAGTTTTACAAGAAAAGGACTTGTACGACGAGGTGGCCGAGTGGTTAAGGCGATGGACTGCTAATCCATTGTGCTCTGCACCCGGTGGGGTTCGAATCCCATCCTCGTCGCTTGGGGATGTAGCTCAGTGGTAGAGCGCACGCTTTGCATGTGTGAGGCCCCTGGTTCAATCCCCGGCATCTCCATCTATTTACTCTATTTTTTTATCTCCATTTAACGTTTTATCTCTTTTTGTTAAATGAAGTTGTCAGAAACAAATGATCTCAATTATTACTCTGGCGTTTCTTATCGTTATACATACATGTTAAATTATCCAGGGAGATTACACAAATATATACATATCTATCTATATATATTTAAATAGTTTCAGTCTACCATAATAAATAATACGTCAGCGAATTATGTGAAAATATTATTAACATACTTTAACATTTAATAATATGTAGTAAACCAGGTTCCATTATTTATTTCTTATTCATTTTCATATCAATTGAGATCTTTTGAAGTGGTCACCAGTTTTACAAGAAAAGGACATGTACGACGAGGTGGCCGAGTGGTTAAGGCGATGGACTGCTAATCCATTGTGCTCTGCACGCGTGGGTTCGAATCCCATCCTCGTCGCTTGGGGATGTAGCTCAGCGGTAGAGCGCACGCTTTGCATGTGTGAGGCCCCGGGTTCAATCCCCGGCATCTCCATCTATTTACTCTATTTTTTTATCTCCATTTAAAGTTTTATCTCTTTTATTTAAATGAAGTTGTCAGAAACAAATGATCGCAATTATTACTCTGGCGTTTCTTGTCGTTATACATGTTAAATTATCCAGGGAGATTACACAAATATATACATATCTATCTATATATATTTAAATAGTTTCAGTTTACCATAATAAATAATACGTCAGCGAATTATGTGAAAATATTATTAACATACTTTAACATTTAATAATATGTAGTAAACCAGGTTCCATTATTTATTTCTTATTCATTTTCATATCAATTGAGATCTTTTGAAGTGGTCACCAGTTTTACAAGAAAAGGACATGTACGACGAGGTGGCCGAGTGGTTAAGGCGATGGACTGCTAATCCATTGTGCTCTGCACGCGTGGGTTCGAATCCCATCCTCGTCGCTTGGGGATGTAGCTCAGCGGTAGAGCGCACGCTTTGCATGTGTGAGGCCCCGGGTTCAATCCCCGGCATCTCCATCTATTTACTCTATTTTTTTATCTCCATTTAAAGTTTTATCTCTTTTATTTAAATGAAGTTGTCAGAAACAAATGATCGCAATTATTACTCTGGCGTTTCTTGTCGTTATACATGTTAAATTATCCAGGGAGATTACACAAATATATACATATCTATCTATATATATTTAAATAGTTTCAGTTTACCATAATAAATAATACGTCAGCGAATTATGTGAAAATATTATTAACATACTTTAACATTTAATAATATGTAGTAAACCAGGTTCCATTATTTATTTCTTATTCATTTTCATATCAATTGAGATCTTTTGAAGTGGTCACCAGTTTTACAAGAAAAGGACATGTACGACGAGGTGGCCGAGTGGTTAAGGCGATGGACTGCTAATCCATTGTGCTCTGCACGCGAGGGTTCGAATCCCATCCTCGTCGCTTGGGGATGTAGCTCAGTGGTAGAGCGCACGCTTTGTAGCTCAGTGGTAGAGCGCACGCTCTATTTATTCTCCAATTATGTTATTCTTTTTTAGATAAATAAAGTGGTCAAAAACAAATGATCACAATGACTACCATAATTTAAATATTTAGATATGCAATTTATATTATCCAGACAGCTTGTATATGTATTTCTGTTAAAAGGTTGAATTTATCAACACAAATCTTACATCCGCTGCATTTGTATTGTGAAT
>AACT01034148.1:0-15277 GCA_000149265.1 Ciona savignyi | reverse complement strand
CTGGCGAGACTCGGTTCTGTGTCGATTATCGCCAGGTAAACGAGGTCACTAAAAAAGATAGTTATCCAATACCCAGGATTGACGAAAGCTTGGACGAGATGACGGGTTCCGCCTACTTTTCAACGTTGGATTTAAAATCTGGTTATTGGCAGATACCGATGTCACCGGAATCTCGCGAAAAAACTGCCTTCGCTAGTCACATGGGGCTATTTGAGTTTAACGTAATGCCTATGGGGCTGTGTAATGCAGCAGGCAGTTTCCAACGGTTGATGCGAATCGTCCTAAATGGAGTGGAATGGAGAGGCGTTTTGGCGTACCTTGATGACATAATCGTCTATGCTCGAACCTTTGAAGAGCACCTAGATAGACTTGGTGACGTACTTGCACGGATTGTTGGCGCAGGACTAACACTAAAGCCAACAAAGTGTTCTCTGTTTCAGCAACAAGTAAACTTTTTGGGGCACATTGTGTCCAGTAAAGGCATCTCATGCGATCCTAAGAAAGTTCAATCGGTAGCTGAGTGGCCCGTTCCACAGTCAGTGAAGCAAGTGAGGCAATTCGTAGGACTCACTTCTTACTACCGGAAATTCGTTAAAGATTATGCGGCCGTGGCGGCGCCTCTTCACAAGTTAACCGAGAAAAACAAAAGGTTCACTTGGAACGACGAATGCCAGGCATCATTCACAACACTGAAACGACGATTGACTACATCACCAGTTTTGCAATACCCAGATTTTAAGAAACCATTCATTTTAGATACTGATGCTTCAGACTCTGCGGTGGGCTGCGTCCTCGGACAGATTGTTGATGGAAGAGAACACGTCGTAGCATATGGCAGTAGAACTCTTAGCAAAGCTGAAAGACACTACTCTATGACCCGAAAGGAGCTTTTGGCTGTAATACACGCAACGAAATTATTCCGTTGCTACTTGCTTGGTTCGAAATTTCTCCTGCGGACCGATCACGCGTCGCTTCGGTGGCTCTGGAAGTCGAGAGAGATGTACGGACAGTGTGCGAGATGGGTGGAATACCTCTCAGAATACAACTTTGAGCTGCTTCACCGACCAGGCAAGAATCACGCAAACGCGGATGCGCTGAGTCGAATTTACGACGGGGAAGATCCGTTCCCATACAAAGTGAATCGAGAAGAAGAGGGACATGAGGAAAATGCTGCAATCAACAGCTTGCACTTGCAACAAAGCATAGGACACACGACGGAGGACATGCGCCAGGCGCAACAAAACGATCCCGATATAGAACCAGTCTTTGAGTGGCTTCAACGCGGAGTAAGACCAGCTTACCGAAAAGTGAAATCATCTACGCCTCAAACCCGACATTACTGGAGTTTATTCCCCAAGCTACGGCTGCACCAAGAAATCATTTATATAAAAACAGATACACTAACCCAACCTGGAGTAGAAGTGGAACGAGTGCTGGTACCAGAAGCTTTGGTACACGAAACTATAGCCTCACTACACGACCAACAACATGGTGGGGCTCATTTAGGTGTGCAGAAAACTACCTCTAAAGTGGCAGAACGATTTTATTGGCCCAATTGGAGAAAGTCCGTCGAAGACTTTTGCAGGAAATGTTTTCAATGCATTCTTAACAAGAAACCAACGACCACTATTCGTGCACCACTGAAACCATCCAACGAAATGAAACCAATGCAAAGAATCGAAATCGACGTTTTGGGACCTTTACCCCTAACACGAAATGGTCATCAATACATATTGGTGGCCTGTGACATCTTTACTAAATACGTGAGAGTTTGGTCAATGCGAAACCAATCAGCAGCTGAAACTGCGAGTTTACTCTTTCACCGTTGGTTTACTGTGCATGGGGTGCCAGACGTAATACACTCGGACCGTGGTGGAAATTTCGAAAGCAAACTTTTTGAAGAATTGCTCCGGCTAATGGGGAGCAAGAAATCCCGCACAACAGCTTATCATCCAGCCGGGAACGGCGGAGTTGAACGGAACAACAGAACAATTATGTCGATGTTAAGGAACTACGTTCAACGTGACGAAAGAAGGTGGGATGAAGCCCTACCTGCGGTAATTGCATCTTACAATGCCAGTCGTCATGAGAGTACCGGTATCTCCCCACACTACCTTTTAACGGGTCGCCAGCTCCGACTACCAGCGGATTTATTGACCAAGGATCCAACAGTGAAAGAAAACACATCCCATTGGGTGCAGTTGGAAGGCTTGCGCAATCGACTCTTGTTGGCAGAAGAGGTCGTCAGAGAAACTCTCCGTGAACAACGAGCTAGAATGGAGAAAACTTATAACACAAACACAATTTGGTCCACCAATCGAGCGTCGGTGATACCGTTGTATTAACAAATCCCCGTAATTAAAGAGGGAAAGTAGGAAGTTTAACCTACCGTACAAGGGCCCCTACACCGTGGTGGAAAAACAGGGAGACTTAAATTATATCATTCACGACAAGTCTGGTAACGCCCAACTGGTCCATTATAATTGTCTAAAACTTTGCAGGGATATCAACATAGGTTCCAACGAGAAACAGAACAACACCCCATCAGAGGACGACCACATTACACCCGTGGTGACACAAAGATATTCACCGGTACGGATCGTACCAGCAAGCACAGCACCGATGATGACGATGGAAGAACCGCCACAAGCAAACCCATTAGAAATAGATGGGGCGAATATGTTAAACCCCGATGTGGCGGTAGGAAATACATACAGAGGACGTCTTCGGAGCAGGACGAGACGCCCGACTTATTACCCCGATGAGGAGAGAGCACTGAGCCCCGTTACCCCCTGCGAGAGTACTCAAAACTAATACGCGGAATACCCACAGGAGTGGGTCAGAATTTGGTCGGGGGAGTGTAACGCGCACGGGGGCTCGTTTGTTTTGTAATGATTTTATACACTCTTATATATGTCTTTTACACATTTTTGTACACCTTTTATACACTTTTAACAACACCATTTTATACAATTTTAATACACTGTTTTACGCCTTTTGTTTGTCCCCTTTTATTTTACACGTACTTTACACCCTTTGCACCTTTTAATCATTTAATCATTTTTATCTTGCTGGCTTATTTTTACGCGCACGTTTTTATCTCTCGGGGTATTCAAATAATCAACGTTCGGTGCTGTGCTAAATTAACGTGATGTCTTCAAATTTATATTTCTAAAAATCAGTTCTCTCTTGGCTTTTAAACCGTGCAGACTTGTTTTTAATAGCTGATCGTTTTTATTAGTGTTATATTTTGTATCTTAACCATGAGTGTTTTTATAAAGCGAAAACGTTGCAAGCCCTTGTAATTGGTCAGACGGTAGGCCGTTAAGACAGCGTCCTGCGAAACCATAGGAAATCTGTAACATAATGATTGCAAAAAATCCCGCAGAGACTCCTCTGATTTTTGCGTGCGTGTTGCTAGCAGATGGCGCGCAAAAATAATGTTCGGAGATTTTATGTAGATGCTTTTGAGTTTTGCAATTGCATCGTCATATGTTGTACAATCTTCTATGCACTCATACACATCCGCACTGACATACGCGATCAATGTCGTCAGCTTATTCAGAGGTTCTAGGTTTTGCGCTCCTGCCAGCCGCGAACATTTTTCTAGAAAGTCTGAGAAGACTTTCAACCAGTGCTTCAGCTGCTTTGCTGCCTTCGGTGAGTTTGGGTCTGCATCAAACCGCATAGGTTTCAGTACGTCGGGAAAAAAAGACATTCCTGGTAGAGTTATAATTTCGTTTAATTGAAATGATTTCGTAGTTGTAAATCATTAACTTTATTATAAGCTTAAACGAAATTATAACGAAACATAATATCTGCAATAAAGAAATAAGTACAAATAAGTGCGAACGTAAATACGTTACCATGCTAACACAATCGAGCTGACTACAGGTTAGAAGTCGCACAGCACAACGCAAAAATATAAAAAGCAAGGCGTGTAATTAACGTGAGCGCGCAGCGGCAATGTTAATTATTACAATTCACGTCAAACAGGAACTTTTCAAATCAGTGCTTTTTGCATGCTGTCCTGTTTACATTGTTTATTTTGCATTTGTTATATGTTGTCCTAACTTTGTGTGTTTTAACTTGATTTCCTGGTTTATTGCTTTAAATGTTATCGTAATTTTGTTTTCTATCTGTACATAAGTCAGTCTGTAAATTGAGTGACGCAATTCGTTTGTTCAATTGTTGCGTAGTTACTCGTAACCATTAGTAGGTACGCCCAGCGTGGCGTTCAATCAATTAAATCGATCGCTTTGAAGAGGGGTGCCCCTCTTAGTCATGGTGTTTCAATAAGTATTTAGCTGAGTAATAATGGTGGTGATTCTCCAACGTTAAAAACCAAAACGGTATTTTTTTCTAAACAATTAGCGTTTTTGGACATAGCGCTTGAACAGCTGCATCAATTTTGAATCAGATATGGTGGAATGTAAGTGCATTACTCACTGATTTAACACTCAGAAGAAATAAAAAATTACCTAGGGAAATACCCTAAAAATAAGATTTTATTCTCAAATGATGATTGTGACAGGCATGGCATGTCGCCCCGATATCTACCAAATAATGGGTGATAAATCTGAGGGAATTCCCCTGGGACGTTAAAAACCAAAACGTTTATTTTTTCTAAAAAATATCTTTTTAGGCCATAGTGCTTGAACAACTGCTCCAATTTGAATCATATTTGAGGAAATGTAAGGGCATTACCTACTAATTTAACACTTAGAAGATATGAAAAAATTACCTAAGGAAATACCTTAAAAAATAAGATTTTGTTCTCAAATCATGATTTTGACAAGCATGCCATGTCGCCCCGACATCTACCAAAAGGAATATTGGAATCGAAATGAAAATTTAACATTTGTTAGACAACATGGTCTAGATATACAGAAATCAAAATTTTGGGTGATAAATCCAGGGTCACCGGGGGGTGTTAAACACCAAAACGGCATTTTTTTCTAAAAAAAGTAGCTTTTTTGGGCATGGCGCTTGAACAACTGCTTCAATCTGATTCAGGTTTGATAGAATGTAAGTGCATTACCTACTAATTTACCAATTAGAAAAAAAAATTATCCAGGGAAATAACCTAAAAAATAAGATGTTGTTCTCAAATCATGATTGTGACAGGCATGGCATGACGTCCTGACATCTACCAAGAGGAATAACGAAATAGTAACAAAATTTGGTCATTTGTTAGACAACATGGTCTAGATACGCAGTAGCAAAATTGTAGGTGATAAATCTAGGAAAAATCCCCTGAGACGTTTTCTTTTTTTAAGTACACATGGCGAAGAAGTTTGGTTTGATAACTATGGGACCCATGAGTTTATGCTTGCAGAAACAAAAACTAGATTCTCAGTGTATAAATTAAAAAAATGTGGTTAGGGACCCTGTAGCATGCTGATGTGTTTTACAAATAGTGATGGTTATACACGTGGTTGACACTCTCTAGTATTTTAAGCAACATTGATTAACGGACGGACATTCTTCCACATAAGTTTTATACTAAAGAATCTTGTTAAGCTATATGACCTTGTTTGCCACTCTTTCGGAATTCCCCTTAAGCGTATCCACATATAACTTTGTTTATGTATATCTAGATTATGTCATCACAATTTGTAAAGCTTTAATCCGATTCGATCACTTCTTCTTGGAGATTGTCACAATCATGATTCACGAACAAACATTATTTTTAGGGTATTTCCATTGGTTATTCTTTTCCTCTAATTGTTAAAGTGATGGCTAACGCACTAACATTCCACCAAGTATAATCAAAATTGGACCAGCCGTATAAGAAATATGCTTAAAAGAAACTATTTTTTAAATACAGTTTTGGATTTTAACGTGTTAGGGGAATTCCCCTGGATTATTTATCAAGTTGTTTGTTTTCTGCATACCTAGACCTAACAAACAACAAATGACAAAGTTTTATTTCTATTCCATTCCCCCTTCTGGTAGATGTCGGGCGACATGCCATTCCTATCAATCCTATTTCCATCTTTACCGATTTTCTGGAGAAAGTGAACGCAAAGAGGAAGGGGAAAACTACTGATATAAGGTAAAACTTTTATGGGTATCCATATGTAGTGATATGTATATTTAATCGTATTCCAATAAAATCAGTTCTTCAAACCAATGTCAAAAACTTAATAGTTCTGTTTAGGACGAATGTACAAAACGAAAAAATGTTTTAGTTAAGTTGTAAATTGTAATGATTTTGTCAAGGCATCTATGACGTAATTGCACATGACTTGGGACATGATTTAATCGTGGATTACAACAAACTTGCGGGCTCAGCGTATGCGGCGTAGCTCGCCATTGTTTACACCAAGAGAATCTTTTGTCGTGAACCGATGAGAATATAATGGTTACCATCAAAATGTGAAGTGATAAGCAAACTTAAGTTTAAAGAACCTTTGGAACAACAGCATGTTGCACTTAAACACTTTTATGTTAGAAAACACAGTAGATGGATTTTAAATTAGATGGATTTTAAATTTGGTTGAACAGTAGATGTATTTTAAATTTGGTTCATATATGAATATAAGGATATATCGTACAAACAATTAAAAGGGTGTTTTTGTACTTCCGCAGAGAAAATCTCTTCGGGCCGCTCGGTATTTTCCATCACACATGTTGAGCAAATTATTACAGTAAATATAGTATGTAACTAGAGAGTGTCAACCACGTGTTTAACCATCACTATTTGTAAAACACATGTCGTATGCCATATATTCATGCTACAGGGTCACTAACCACATTTTGTATTTTATACGCTGTGTATGTAATTATTGTTTCTGCAAGTATAAACTCATGGGTCCCATAGTTATCAAACCAAACTTCTTCTCCATGTGTAGGTAAAAAGAACAATCGTGATAGGTTTACAAAGATTTCATCACAAATGTTTTAAATTAAAGCTTTTTTTAAGTGCTGTATTGAAATAAAGCTAAATTCCTAAAACAGTTCGATTTAGTTTTCATGGCTTCGGGAAATTCCTTATGGGCTTGGTAAATAAGTTTATGTTTTCAAATATGTGGGTCATGTTAACTATCAATTCTTAAATTTTTAATCCAATTTGACGAATCCTTGTTGGAGATGTCAGTGCAATGTGGCATGCTTGTCACAATCATGAGTCCGGAACATATCTTCGTTTTAAGGGAGTTACCGTAAATGTTTTCTTTCTTTTAAGTTACACAGGGTGGCTAACGATCTAGCATTCCACCAAATCTGATCAAAATTAGAGCAGCCGGTTAAACGCTATGTTCCGAAAAGCTATTTTTTTAGAAAAAAAACCGTTTTGGATTTTAACGTCTCCCGGGAGTTCCCCTAGATTTGTCTCCCACAATTTTGCTCCTACGTATCTAGACCATGTTGTCTAACAAATGACAAATCTTTATTACTATTTTATTCTTCCTTCTGGCAGATGTCGGGGCGTCATGCCATGCCTGTCACAATCATGATTTGAGAACAAAATCTTATTTTTTAGGGTATTTCCCTGGATATTATTTTGTATTTTTTTCTAATTGTTAAATAGGTAGGTAATGCACTTACATTCCACCAAATTTGAATCAGATTAGAGCAACCGTTTAAGCGCTATGCCAAAAAAACTAGTTTTTTTAGAAAAAAATACCGTTTTGGTTATTAACGTCTCTGGGGAATTCCCCTAGATTTATCACCCACAATTTTGCTCCTGCGTATCTATACCATGTTGTCTAACAAATGACAAATCTTTATTACTATTTTATCCTTCCTTCTGGCAGATGTCGGGGCGTCATGCCATGCCTGTCACAATCATGATTTGAGAACAAAATATTTGTTTAGGGTATTTCCCTAGGTAATTTTTTTATTTCTTTCAAGTGTTAAATCAGTGCCTAATGCACTTACATTCCACCAAATCTTTATTCAAAATGGAACAGCCGTTTAAGCGCTATGCCACAAAAATCTAAATTTTTCATAAAAAATACCGTTTTGGTTTTTAACCTCTCCAGGGGAATTCCCCTTGATTTATCACCCAAAATTTTGGTTTCTGCATTTCTAGACCATCTTGTCTAACACATGGCTAAGTTTCATTACGATTCCGTTATTCCTTCTGGTAGGTGTCGGGGCGACATGCCATGCCTGTCACAATCATGATTTGAGAACAAAATCCTATTTTTTAAGAAATTTTCCTAAGTAATTTTTTTATTTCTTTCAAGTGTTAAATCAGTGTCTAATGCACTTACGTTCCACCAAATCTTATTCAAATTGGAACAGCCGTTTAAGCGCTATGCCACAAAAATCTAAATTTTTCATAAAAAATACCGTTTTGGTTTTTAACTTCCCAGGGGAATTCCCCTTGATTTATCACCCAAAATTTTGGTTTCTGCATATCTAGACCATGCTGTCTAACAAATGGCTAAGTTTCATTACGATTCCATTATTCCTTCTGGTAGATGTCGGGGCGCCATGCCATACCTGTCAAACCTTTGACGAAAAAAAAGAAAAAAAAACGGACAAAAACAATATGTGTCCAAATTTTCAATTGGGACCCATAATTTGGAAGACCCAATAGATGTTTAGAATACGGTTTTAAAGGTTAGGGTGTGGCTACATAAATGAAGGTATAGTATTGTTAAATTCATGTACAGTTACTCATAAATAAGCTACAGCAATACAATTTTGTTTATGTTGGGTGATTGTGGGTAGTTTTAAAAATACTTAAACGAGTTTAAGTACTTTTGTAAAAAAAATGTGTAAACTTCGTACGTTTCCATCTACGCCTGTAAAATTCGAGTGGTAATTTGTAACTATATGGTCTTCCGTCAAGCTGAGGAGCGGTCACTGGATAGGTTTGGTGAATATAGTCATACTTCTCGACAATCCAACGTTTGTGTTGCTGAATGGTCAACGCAGCCAATTGAAAACAGTCTTAGCCAGGAACCCATTGTGGATGCAAAGTGTAAAAAAATATTGAATACCCGGTTTAAAAAAAATATATATTTTCGAAATAAATGGTCTTGTAAACAAAAATCCTATCAAGTGGTGGTAACTAAACGTAGGGTCGAGATTTCGTCTGATTTTTCTGGTTAATATCCGCACACTTGCGCGTTTTGTCTGATTTTTTCCGGTTAATATCCGCTTACTTGCGCGTATGAATGATGACTGTATTAAACGCATACATCACGATTGGCAGTTACATACTAAGAGATGGTGATAGGTATGCCTAAAATGCATTTAAAAACTCTCTTAAAAATTACGTGTGTTTTTAATCTGTATTTTAAACCATTGCATTGCAGGTTAGGTTTATTATTGGCATTTTAAACAAAGAGTCATGAAATTATTAATTCTATTGGTCGTTGTTTATTTTATAAAAATAGCTACATGTGGTAAGCTTCTTAATCAAACGTATTTTTATGATTTTCAAGCGTTGAGTATTTCAGGAATGCTAACTTCTCAGAAGGGAAGTTTTGATCTATCCCTTGGACAGAAATCTCCAAAGAAAAAGACATTTGTCCCCTACATGATGTGCTTGGGTTCTGTACCGCTTCTTGTCGACATAACAGTTCGGAACAAAGATCAATCTGTGCTCCATACATACCCAGGCGAGTGTGACCGAAATCTTTATACATGGCTTTACACTTCAAATGGAGGGAACTGTAGACGACGACTGGCAAGAGAATCTCTTTGTGGATTGGACGTTTTACTCAGGTTGGTCGAGATAATTTTTCTTCAGGACTCGATTAAGTTCCTTGAGAATATCATGATATATAATACCAATGATGCATAATACAAGTGGGTTGATTATACGGAGTTGTAAAGCGTGTTGTAACCAAATTTGTTGTTCCAACTTCGAAGGATAAATATTGCAAGTGTTTAATTTAAAAATGAATAAAAACAAATTTACTTTAAAGGTTCGGGCATTGTACAAAACAGGAAATATATTTGGATGCCGGAACCAAGCAAAGCAGAAGTCCAAACTCGAGCTGAAGCCGACATTTCGTGTCGGAAATTCAATGCAACGTTAGTGGACATTGTGGACAAGCAGATGTATGACGCAGTCTATAGTTACGTCAATGCTACGCTGGCCAGTGTTAATGCTGTACATGCTCAAATTTGGCTAGCGATGAACTACAATCCAACGGTTTGTGTTTATGTATTTGTAATTTTATTGTAACCTAATTTATTCCATTATAGTCGAATTCGTATACAACTTCGTTATTGTTAAGCCTTAGGTGAACTTCTAGTTTAATTACCTCACCTTCGTCGGGTACGTGTCATTTATTATACCAAGTATTAAGGTCTCCGAGGTGCGATATATTCGTCGGTTGTGCTAATTTAGTGATCCCAACTGAAGAAAATATTTTTTTCTATTTCAACAGACTGACTCCATGTCCTTAAGCACTGGACAACCGGGATACAAAGGTAATTGGCATCCTACTTTCCCAGGATCCCTGGCGACCCAAACCGCAATATTAATGGTTGTGCGAACCGATCCAACCAATTTAAGCGTCGGACTTTTGAACTCCCGCCCAAATATGCAAAACGTGCGCATGTTGTGTGTAGTAGCAATATAAACCTTAACCTTCGTCCAATCATTTAGAGTGGTTGGTTAGTGCTTCGCATTAAAAGCGAAGGCTTGCAAGTTCGAAACTGGTCGCTAGCTAGTCGGCTGTGTCCTTGGGCAAGGCACTTAGTCGACAATGATTGAACCCAGTGGAATAATGGGTTCTACCCAATTAAAGGAACGTGTAAATCATACACATCACACTGTAATATAGCTCTGGTAACCCGACAATGGGCGCGAGGTGACTTGACGATTGCTCGTGTGTTAACGCCCATTGCTTTTCCCATTCACGGAGATAATCATAATTATCAAATTCTTCACCCAAAAAGTTTAAGCAACATCACATCACTGGAATATTTTGATATCCATCTTAATAACAATGTGCTTTTAAACTGCGATTTGCATGTTTGTTACCTTTTTCTGCCAGTTTTATTATTAACGATCATGGTGACTTTTTATTCACCGCGCATCTAAAACTAAAATAGAAAAGTTGTCATCCTTCTGCGCTATTTTTATTCGAACTATGTAGGGTTTAAAGAAATATTCCCGGAAATATGCAAGAAACATATACGCACTGAAGTTACTGTTTGCCGAACCGCGTTTCGCAGTACTTGTTGTCCATTTTATAACAGGAACTTTTCAAATCAGTGCTTTTTGCATGCTGCGTTGTTTTGATCGGTTATTTAGAATTTGTTATATGTTGTTCTAACTTTGTGTGTTATAACTTGATTTTTGGTTTATTGCTTTAAATGTTATCGTAATTTTGTTTACTATTTGTACATAAGTCAGTCTGTAAATTGAGTGACTCAATTCGTTTGTTCAATTGTTGCGTAATTACTAGTAACCATAATTAAGTTCGCCCTACGTGGCGTTCAACCAATCAAATCGATGTTTATTGAACAGTGGTGACCTTTTATTCATGGTTTTTAAATGAGTGTTTTGATGAGTAATAATGGTGGTGATTCCTTGGAAGCAGCATGTGCTTGACTTTGCGCCATTGTTTTTCTTTTATCCGTAGTTTTGTAAAAGCGGATCAGAGCTTTGTAAATAAATCTGTTGATTGTGTATCTCCTGGTTGTTGTAATGGGAACAAAGTTTCCATGTACAAAGACGAACCAGCTCGAATTTTTTTTATAAATATTTATATTAGGTTGCAAGCTTCTCCAAGCTTCTGCTTTACGCTGTTAAAACTCTAAAGCTTTCCCTGGCAGGATTTTGTGAGATTAGTTTGCACTGGAAAACTTTTATTAAAACAATAATATTTACAACCGTGAGGGGGCGCTACTGGTACACAAGGTAATCCATGAACAAGTTGTCCTGGTTGGGATGGTGGAGGTAATCCAGTTGCAGCACAGAGGGCGAACGGCGCTCCCAGGCGTTCTTCTTCATCCGGGAGTTGATGCGATACCCGTGCAACGATCCTCTTCTCACTCTGTGTGGTTTGCGGATGATGTAGCTTATTCAGGTTTATCCCCGTGAATGGGGATACCAAGGGGGTTAACACACGGGCGATCGTCAGATCACCTCGCGCCCATCGTCGAGTTACCGGAGCTACTGCAGTGTGTTGTGTATGATTAAGACGTTACTTTAATTTGGTAGAACCCATTAATCTGCTAGGTTCAAGCAATGTATGGAAAAGTCCTACCCACTATACCAGACCAATGTGGCTGGATCATTATTGCTTTGTGGAATGTGTTTCAGACGGGATTCCATAGTTTCGTCGGCTACCTGCCAATCTGATCGGGACTGCTGATTCGGTCAACACTAGGCGTCTTCTTCCGTGTTTTCTTGCTTCCGGGAGGTGGCGTGGGAGAGTAGATAGTGACGGAAGACATTGGGGAGTCGAATCCTGATTCAGCCCTCCTACTATCTGCGGGTTCATATGAGGTCAGGTACGAAGTGGGGGGTACATTGCTTACCATCCTCGTTGACCGACAAACTTGATTTTAATGCAGCTCTCTCTTCATTCAACTAAATGGTACAAGTTATGTGGCAGGATAGCAAGTTATTTTATGTGAATGGGAAAATCAGGGGGCGGAATAGCAAAGCTATTGCAGTGTGTTGTGTATGAATAAACTAAGGTTCTTTTTATTCCACATTTACCGATTATTCCACATTGGTTCTAGCAGAGTTACGTGCTTTGACACAAAAAACGGCTGGTTGCGATCCAACAATCTTTATGCTGATTCGGCAACACAACATTATACAAGATGAATTTGATGATTTTGGTTTGGAACTTCAATTAACCTCCCAACCAATCAATGTGATTGTGTTAAAATCGTCCGCACCCCCGGTTATACGCATTTTCATGCATATAAAGCATTCGTAATAATATGGATGACCCATTCAATTCAATGTCGGACACGACGAACACAAGAGCAAACGGTTGGTATTAACCCAGTAACCTCTTGCCACAATAACATATATATATATATGATAAGAAATCCAAGCAAAATCGTATTTATATAAAACTATGTAAACCTGTTGATTTCCTTGGTTAGTTGCGTCATTATCCAAGATCGTTACGTCATCAATGGGTCGAATGGTCACCAAACCTCCCACTGTGATCAACAACAAAACAATTCCGTCTGTGATGTAATAAGGTCAATTATGTAGTCACCGTGGCAAGCTTCGAATCGAGGAGGATTTGTTACGATGTCGGTTCATTAACTGATTCCTGTACATTACAATTGTCGTGATTACTAATTGACCACACATCCGCTTTATCGTGGTCAAGTTTTTTTTTGTTACCCAGCTACGTTTCCAACCCATTATAGGCTCTTCACTAAGACTAATGTTTTATCCTGGCCAAACTAGTGGCACAAATATACCAGTAGTACGAATAACATGAACTGGACATCATACTGAGCAATCCTTATTCAACACACTTTCCGCCCCTCACCAGCAATGTCATTCCGACGGATTGCATGTAAGCCCGAGAGTAGTTTTGAAAGCAAGAAGTCTTTATCAGCATGTAGAGTGGACGACATCAGCAGACAATGTAGAAGCTGATTCGATAACAATTTGTTCTCGCGACGACACTGCAACGAGATATTATGGTTCACATTCCGCCCGCTTCGCTCGTTGGTATCATCAGCCGAAAGGTAGATGGTCGAACCCAGCCGCTTGCTATTTAAACCATACACTGCAATAACTTTGCTAACGCGACGGTGGGCATGAGGTAATCTGGCCATTGATCGTGTGTTAACCCCCTTGCGTTACCACATTTACGGGGATAAACATGAATAACTTATCCGAAGGTCGATATATCGAAACCAGCCGCTGCCTTTTTGTCGAATTGCTGGGACAAGCCCGTAAAGGGGCATTTATAACGATGTTTCCAGCGTTTTCAATACACTAACTTACGTATGCCCGTGATTAAGAAATGGGTAATCTCCTGTAACAAAAATTAAACATAGAAACCTTTTCAATCTGATCGGATGAGACGCCAAGCACACGAGGCAAAGCCGTCCACCCCACCGGCATTACTTTGATCAAATCGTGGCAGATCACTTTGTAAATATCAAGCATATCTGGAAATAACATTATTTTATAAAAGCATTTTATTTTCAATCATATGAATAATTTGCTTTTATTTTTATTATTCGCCTGGCGTTCAATAAACAAAACAACAATATCTTTAACGATTACTTCAGGGTTGTTAATGTGGGCATCGGCAGAGATTTCGGGAAGATTGGGCCACGAATGTGTTTGTGCTATTGGTCGCCCAGTGGATTAATGGGCTGGAACCCTGTGTATCTGTAGTAGAAAACAAACACAATGGCTCTGATATTCCGATTGGGTACAAGAGGTAATCCTTTGATTTGAATGGTTTCAAGCCATTAACACACCAACTCACCCCGTATATTGGTCATGTGGTATCTAAGTTCCAGCATATCTGCAAGATATCCCTGCCAACTTCCTCTACGAGACCTCAGTCCATCAACCAACGCGTTGAAACCGTTCCCTCCTCGCGCCCACAATATCCTCAATAGCGGGCTGTTGGTGTGCGGTATACAAGAAGCACCTCTATATGTAAGCACACCTCGCGAATATATGTAACGGAGCGTTATCACACGGACAATCGTCAGATTACCTCGCTCCCACCGTTGGGTTACCGGAGATATTTCAATGTGTTGTATTATATAATTAAGTTTTTCCTTTAGGTTAGTTACCATCATTCCACTTGGTACAGCCGATGTTCGTAAAGTGCCTTGCTGCAAAAATGTAACCGATCTATACTGGACTAGTTTCAAACGTGCAACCCTTCCGACTGAAATACATAGCTCCAACCAAGCAAGCTTTTCGGACAGCAGTATTTTAAAGCACAAGCCTGGTAGAGCATGGTAACTTCTCACAAACTGATTTCAGGTTATAGACTTCACAGAGTTTGTTATTATCGAATGAATTCGTGATTATCGACGCTTTAATTTAAGCCATTTCTTCTATTAATTCTGTGCTTGGAATACAGTGGAAATTTAATCCATAACTGGCAACAGGTACATCTACACATTGACATTTGTAATATTTGTAATTGACATTTGTAAATTTGTAATTGTAATATTTTTATCCAACCTTATCATTCCCACCTGTTCCTTTCAAGATCGGTGTTGTCGTCCTTGTTCAATAATGACGACATCTTGCCAGAAGAGGACCCCCCTCCCCACGAGATACCGGAGGAGATTGGACGGTCTCCGGGTGTTGATTTCCTGGAGCAGGATCGGATATAGGAGT
>AACT01034099.1:0-12603 GCA_000149265.1 Ciona savignyi | reverse complement strand
GTTAATTTAGAATCTATCCGTGTGATGATCCTAAACAATAGTCGCATAATAAATTTCATTAGACATATCTCCTACATGGTCTAGTGTGTTAGGATTCCTGGCTTTCACCCAGGCGGCCCGGGTTCGATTCCCGGTGTAGGAAATGATTTTTATTTGGATTCGGTTCAGAATCCTTGGTTGCCACGCGTTTGCTCGGTTAATATTTCTGACCGCTGTATTTTTGCAAAGAAATCGAAATGAAACTTTAAATGCAATGTCAAATTGCAGATTTACTACGGCCTGCACAAAAAATTAAAAACAGGATTACGTCGCCGACAGGATTCGAACCTGTGCGGGCAGAGCCCAACAGATTTCAAGTCTGTCGCCGTAACCACTCGGCCACGACGACACTGCGTATCGATTTTTGGTTTTGATATATCCAGTTGACGATTGTACGATAGGGTAAAGATTTATTTTGCATAGTGGTTTCATTAGCGAGATCTTCAAGTACCTGGCGGAAAAGACGTATGCGATTCTCCGCAAATGCAATCAGCAACTAAATTTTGTTTAATGTGTAATAACTAATACCAATTTAAATTAATGCGTCAAATTATCGAAGTTGATCACTAATTTGGAAAGAAATTTATCTAAAAATACTCAGTTAACGTCACCGACAGGATTCGCAGAGCCCAACAGATTTCTAGTCTGTCGCCTTAACCACTCGGCCACGACGACTACTAAATATATAACTTATAAAAGAGTAACGTATTTCCAACAACAAATGGTTTGTCCGTTAAATATATTTTTCATTATACAAATGGGTGCAACTGAACAATATTAAAGTTAGAGTAAAACGCGAAATTAACGTGTTAAATGTCAAGTGCATTTGGTGTGTGGTGAAGTTCGGTTCCATGTGCCACAGTGGCGATTGTGTGCACGCGTTAAAATAGGCCTTAGGAACTGAACAACGAAACCTTCACCACTTGTTGATCGTGGTATATCTTAATATGATAAGACCAGGTAGACACCGTAGGTACGATGAAGTTAATTTAGAATCTATCCGTGTGATGATCCTAAACAATAGTCGCATAATAAATTTCATTAGACATATCTCCTACATGGTCTAGTGTGTTAGGATTCCTGGCTTTCACCCAGGCGGCCCGGGTTCGATTCCCGGTGTAGGAAATGATTTTTATTTGGATTCGGTTCAGAATCCTTGGTTGCCACGCGTTTGCTCGGTTAATATTTCTGACCGCTGTATTTTTGCAAAGAAATCGAAATGAAACTTTAAATGCAATGTCAAATTGCAGATTTACTACGGCCTGCACAAAAAATTAAAAACAGGATTACGTCGCGGACAGGATTCGAACCTGTGCGGGCAGAGCCCAACAGATTTCAAGTCTGTCGCCTTAACCACTCGGCCACGACGACACTGGGTATCGATTTTTGTTTTGGATATATCCAGTTGACGATTGTACGATGAGGTAAAGATTTATTTTGCATAGTGGTTTCATTAGCGAGATCTTCAAGTACCTGGCGGAAAAGACGTATGCGATTCTCCGCAAATGCAATCAGCAACTAAATTTTGTTTAATGTGTAATAACTAATACCAATTTAAATTAATGCGTTAAATTATCGAAGTTGATCACTAATTTGGAAAGAAATTGATCTAAAAATTCCCAGTTAACGTCGCCGACAGGATTCGAACCTGGCGGGCAGAGACCAACAGAATTCTAGTCTGTCGCCTTAACCACTCGGCCACGACGACTACTTTATATAAAACTTATAAAAGAGTAACGTATTTCCAACAACAAATGGTTTGTCCGTTAAATATATTTTTCATTTCACAAATGGGTGCAACTGAACAATATTAAAGTTAGAGTAAAACGCGAAATTAACGTGTTAAATGTCAAGTGCATTTGGTGGTGTGGTGAAGTTCGGTTCCATGTGCCACAGTGGCGATTGTGTGCACGCGTTAAAATAGGCCTTAGGAACTGAACAACGAAACCTTCACCACTTGTTGATCGTGGTATTTCTTAATATTATAAGACCAGGTAGACACCGTAGGTGCGATGAAGTTAATTTAGAATCTATCCGTGTGATGATCCTAAACAATAGTCGCATAATAAATTTCATTAGACATATCTCCTACATGGTCTAGTGGTTAGGATTCCTGGCTTTCACCCAGGCGGCCCGGGTTCGATTCCCGGTGTAGGAAATGCTTTTTATTTGGATTCGGTTCAGAATCCTTGGTTGCCACGCGTTTGCTCGGTTAATATTTCTGACCGCTATATTTTTGCAAAGAAATCGAAATGAAACTTTAAATGCAATGTCAAATTGCAGATTTACTACGGCCTGCACAAAAAATTAAAAACAGGATTACGTCGCCGACAGGATTCGAACCTGTGCGGGCAGAGCCCAACAGATTTCAAGTCTGTCGCCTTAACCACTCGGCCACGACGACACTGCGTATCGATTTTTGGTTTTGATATATCCAGTTGACGATTGTACGATAGGGTAAAGATTTATTTTGCATAGTGGTTTCATTAGCGAGATCTTCAAGTACCTGGAGGAAAAGACGTATGCGATTCTCCGCAAATGCAATCAGCAACTAAATTTTGTTTAATGTGTAATAACTAATACCAATTTAAATTAATGCGTCAAATTTTCGAAGTTGATCACTAATTTGGAAAGAAATTTATCTAAAAATTCCCCAGTTAACGTCGCCGACAGGATTCGAATCTGTGCGGGCAGAGCCCAACAGAATTCTAGTCTGTCGCCTTAACCACTCGGCCACGACGCCTACTTTACATAAAACTTATAAAAGAGTAACGTATTTCCAACAACAAATGGTTTGTCCGTTAAATATATTTTTCATTTCACAAATGGGTGCAACTGAACAATATTAAAGTTAGAGTAAAACGCGAAATTAACGTGTTAAATGTCAAGTGCATTTGGTGTGTGGTGAATTTCGGTTCCATGTGCGACAATGGCGATTGTGTGAACGCGTTAAAATAGGCCTTAGGAACTGTACAACGAAACCTTCACCACTTGTTGATCGTGGTATATCTTAATATGATAAGACCAGGTAGACACCGTAGGTGCGATGAAGTTAATTTAGAATCTATCCGTGTGATGATCCTAAACAATAGTTGCATAATAAATTTCATTAGACATATCTCCTACATGGTCTAGTGGTAAGGATTCCTGGCTTTCACCCGGGCGGCCCGGGTTCGATTTCCGGTGTAGGAAATGCTTTTTATTTGATTCGGTTCAGAATCCTTGGTTGCCACGCGTTTGCTCGGTTAATATTTCTGACCACTGTATTTTTGCAAAGAAATCGAAATGAAACTTTAAATGCAATGTCAAATTGCAGATTTACTACGGCCCGCACAAAAAATTAAAAACAGAATTACGTCGCCGACAGGATTCGAATCTGTGCGGGCAGAGCCCAACAGATTTCAAGTCTGTCGCCTTAACCACTACGCCACGACGACACTGCGTATCGATTTTTGGTTTTGATATATCCAGTTGACAATTGTACGATAGGGTAAAGATTTATTTTGCATAGTGGTTTCATTAACGAGATCTTCAAGTACCTGGCGGAAAAGACGTATGCGATTCTCCGCAAATGCAATCAGCAACTAAATTTTGTTTAATGTGTAATAACTAATACCAATTTAAATTAATGCGTCAAATTATCGAAGTTGATCACTAATTTGGAAAGAAGTTTATCTAAAAATTCTCAGTTAACGTCGCCGACAGGATTCGAATCTGTGCGGGCAGAGCCCAACAGATTTCTAGTCTGTCGCCTTAACCACTCCGCCACGACGACAACTGTATTTAAAACTTATAAAAGAGTAACGTATTTCCAACAACAAATGGTATGTCCGTTAAATATATTTTTCATTTCACAAATGGGTGCAACTGAACAATATTAAAGTTAGAGTAAAACGCGAAATTAACGTGTTAAATGTCAAGTGCATTTGGTGTGTGGTGAATTTCGGTTCCATGTGCCACAGTGGCGATTGTGTGCACGCGTTAAAATAGGCCTTAGGAACTGAACAACGAAACCTTCACCACTTGTTGATCGTGGTATATCTTAATATAATAAGACCAGGTAGACACCGTAGGTGCGATGAAGTTAATTTAGAATCTATCCGTATGAGATTCTATTTGAATAAGGTTGTTAAGGTTGTTTAATATAGGTTGTGAAAAATAAAACTGAACCGAAAATAGAAAAATGTCGAAAAACGATGCAAAAGCGCTTGAAAAAATAAGAACGGCGTTGGACAAGCTGGGAATGGTCCCAGAAGAAATTGTTCAGATGAGGAAATCGGTTCTGAGGAAATGAACAACAACTTTGAACAAATGAGGCAAGAAATAACAAAGCTTCAATATGAAAACCACAACTTAAAAAAGAGAAATAAACAACTTAACGAGAAATTGGATTTTTTAGACCACCAAGTAAATGAATTAGATCTATATGGTAGAAGGCAAAATCTGGAAATACATGGTGTTCCAATAATCGATGGCAATGAAGACACCGAAGGAGTTGCATTAAAAATATAAAAAAAAATTGACCAATCAATAACGCACAATGATCTTGATCTGGTGCATCGAATAGGTCGAACAAAAAATCAAGATGGAACCGCTGCTGAAACCAGACCAATAATAATTAGATTTACAACAAAGAAAAAAACGCAACAATATTCACAAACAAAGAAAATCATTACGAGACTATTCGACGCAGGACTTTGGATTCAAACAAAAAAGAAACATATACATCAATGAAAATCTTAACCCAGCAACTAAGAAATTGCTTCATTTTGTAAATGCACGGAAGAAAGAATGCGGCTGGAAGTACATCTGGACATCGAACGGAAGAATCTTTGCGAAAAAAGATGAGGATTCAAGCTCCCACCAAATTAGGCACTTAGACGACATAGATGAACTGATCAATTGACTAACCGGATTCTACACTTTAAACCAAAATGGACCTAAATTATATAAAGGTACTGTCTAACTTAGAATTAAAATCAATCAGTAAAAGAATCAAGTTTATAATATTGACCCCCATCTTTTCATTAAAATACTGGTATATTAGAATTTTATATGGCTCCTGTTAAAGTTTATCCTTGTGGTGTGTGTAATAAGGAATGTAAAAATAATCAAAATTGTATATTGTGTGATATATGTGTATAGTTGGTATCACCTTAAGTGTACTACTCTGACCCATTGAAAAATTTAACTTGTTTTGTCTACCTAATAATGAAGAACCATATTTTTGTAATAACTGTAATCTAGATAATTTTCCATTTCAACATATATCTGATAATGACTTCAATGATATTCTGTATATGAATAATAGTATGTTTTTAATTAATAGACTAAATGAGGTAGACAATAAAACAGACTGTGAATCATTTTGGGAGGGAAACTGTCAAATGATAAATTCAACATCATGCTGCTACACTAGCGTTGACTCATTTTGTAAGGAAATAAAAAGTGCAAACCACAGTGATATAAGTTTAATTCATTTTAATACTCGTTCACTTCCTAAAAATATCACAAAAATACAAGATCTGCTTGTGCAGTGCCCCAAGCTACCAGATATTATTGCAATATCTGAAACCAAACTAAATAATCATAACTGTAATGGCATAGAGATGGAAAACTATAATTTTGTGCATATAGACTCCTTAACTCAAGCTGGCGGGGTAGGACTGTATATCATTAAAGGTGTAACATTTACTGTTAATACTCAATTTGCACTTGAGTTTCCTGAATGTGAGAATTTATGGGTAGAGATTCACAATCATGGCCAAAAGTCATCCTTTATTGTGGGAGTAGTATATAGGCATCCAAGTTCAAATATTGAGCAGTTTAAGGATAATTTCTCCACGGTACTTCAAAAACTTAATCAAACAAAAAAGGACTTCTATATATGTGGGGATATTAATATTAATTTACTTAATCCAGAGAATAACAAGCAGGTAAATGACTATACAGATGAATTGTATTCTGCAGGATTAAATATACTTATAACCAAACCGACTCGTATATCCTATTCAGCATCAACTCTGCTGGATCACATATACACCAATAAATGGAATAGAAACATACAGGCAGGAATTTTGATCTTTGAAATATCAGATCATCTACCTGTATACATAACTTGTTCAGATAAGATTAACAAAAAGGGTGAATGTATTGAAAGAAGGGATTTAAGGGGTCTGGGTGGTGATAATTTTCGCTGGGAACTTAATGAACACTTGGAGGCTGGATATTTGTCTGTGAATGAAACTTTTGACTACACGACGTTCATTGATATATTCTCTGACTTGGTAAATAAATATGCACCGATGAGAAAGTTAACTCGCAGGGAACAACAGTTAAAAAGGAAGCCTTGGATTACCCCTGGAATACTAAAATCTATTAAAACTCGGAATTCTTTATTTAACTCCTGCTATAAATTAAACAATCTCCATTTGATTAAAAGGTACAAGCAATTTAGCAATAAATTAACCAAAATAAAGCAACTTTCAAAGCAAAACTACTATAAAAGCGAGCTGAGTAAACATAAATATAACATGACTAAAAAATGGAGCTTAATCAACGAATTACTGGGTAAAAGGAGGGTTCAGAAAAACTATCCAAGCTCCCTTATAAATGCTCACAACGATAAGATAACTGATAAACAATCAATAAGCAATGAATTTAACACATTCTTTGCTAATATTGGTAAGAATATTGCGGCAGACATAAGAACTGCTCCATGTGATGTGGTGGAATCTAAAATAAAATCGCACTTAAAGTCTTTTTACTTCGCTCCAATCACTCCCAATGAAATAATAGGCATCATTCACCAACTGGATGAGAAAAAATCACCTGGAATAGATAACATCCCAATTAAAGCAATTAAAATAGTTCAGGACATCATAGCTCCTTACCTCAGTGAAATATTTAATTCTTGTATGGAAGATGGAATATTTCCAATTGATCTCAAAGTGGCAAAGATTATTCCTATTTACAAATCAAAGTCTAGAAATCTGGCTACAAATTATAGACCAATTAGCATATTATCACCTTTTTCTAAAATTTTTGAAAAATTAATATATGAAAGACTATACAAATATCTGGAGACTGAAAATATTATATGTAATAACCAGTTCGGTTTTCGCCGGGGATACTCTACATCTTTAGCCATTACAGATATTTACAATAACATATTGTCAAGTGTAGACAATGGCAAAGTTAACTGTGCTATCTTTCTAGATTTAAAGAAAGCATTTGACACAGTTAACCATAGCATATTAATTTCAAAACTGTACAAATATGGTATACGGGGTAATGTCCTAAAAATGCTAAAAAACTACTTATCCAATAGAGTACAAGTTACTTCCATTGCAAATTGCTTATCAAACCCTAACACTATTGAGACTGGTGTGCCACAAGGTTCTATACTTGGTCCATTATTGTTTTTGATATACATAAATGATTTGCCACTTGCAAGCACTTTCACAGTGCGGTTGTTTGCAGATGACACAGTGCTAATGATGTCTGAAAAAAATGCCCATCTCCTGCAAACAAAAGTAAATAAAGAGTTAAACAATGTTCAAAAATGGCTTAACTCTAATAAACTAACCCTAAACTATGCTAAGACCAAGTATATTATTTTTAAACATAACCGTAATCGTGAATTTAATAAACTGAATCAATTTTCTATTCAAATCGGCAACAACCTGTTAGAGCAGGTAAAATGCACAGTGTACTTAGGAGTAACATTTGATGAAAACTTAACCTGGGGTCCACACATTTCTAAAGTCACTAGAACTTTGGGACAGGCTGCAGGAATGATCTTTAAATTATCTAAAGCAGCAGATAAGATTACCTTACTCACTGTTTACTACAGCTTTGTATATCCTCATTTGCAATATGGCATAATGGCATGGGGCACTGCTAGTAGCACTTGTAAAGAAAAACTAAATAGAATGCACAATAAAATTGTAAAACAAATACACTATGCTTACAGTTCGTCACAACTGAGCCACCTAACTACAAATGATAAATACTATGAATCCAGTCTGTTAAAGCTAGATGATATATATAAACTTGAGATTGCTAAATTTATGCATAGGTATAAGAACAAAACTGTGCCATCTGTTTTTTTGGATAGTGAATCCAGCTTTTTTGCACCACTTGCTTCTCGTCATGCCCACAACACAAGGCATGCAATAAATTTGAACTACTTTTTGCCCAGAGCTAAAACCAAACTAGGTCAAAATTCATTGAAAATACAAGGTGTGAAAATTTGGGGGGAAATACCTAGCAACTGTAAAACGGGTTCATTTAATTTACTAAAACTTAGATACAAACAACTTCTAATTGATTCCTATAAAATAATAACATAAACAGTTTCTAAAAATAAATGTTTTATGTATATATGTCAATTGTCCATACTGTACATAAATGATGAATTTAGTGTTATAATATATATTATATATAGCCGAAATTGTAAATATTGCTTTATATTAATTATCATTGTAATGCCATTACCTACTGTACTTTTCTGAAGCCATTGCTCGTTGTTATCTTTTATTTATTTATTTTTTCTATTTTTTCTCTTTTCATATTCATATATATTTATTTATTCTACATCAAACCTTGCACCTCAATTATATTATAGCATATCAAATAACCTCAAGCAATATTACACACAGCATACATATATATAAACTTAATGCAGTTTGACTGGTTGATCCTCGGATCTTTCACTGCACTAAGTGCAATTGTATGGTATAGTTATTTTCATCACTGCATTTGGTCGGGTTTAATTATTTTGTTGGTTTCCATTGTTTGTTTAGTAATTATCGCCGAATGTATGTTATTATTTGAAAAATAAATTGAATTGAATTGAATTGAAATTGATCCTAAACAATAGTCGCATAATAAATTTCATTAAACATATCTCCTACATGGTTTAGTGGTTAGGATTCCTGGCCTTCATCCAGGCGGCCCAGGTTCGATTCCCGGTGTAGGAAATGCTTTTTATTAGGATTCGGTTCAGAATCCTTGGTTGCCACGCGTTTGCTCGGTTAATACTTCTGACCACTGTATTTTTGCAAAGAAATCGAAATGAAACTTTAAATGCAATGTCAAATTGTAGATTTACTACGGCCTGCACAAAAAATTAAAAACAGGATTACGTCGCTGACAGGATTCGAACCTGTGCGGGCTGAGCCCAACAGATTTCAAGTCTGTCGCCTTAACCACTCGGCCCAACGACACTGCGTATCGATTTTTGATTTTGATATATCCAGTTGATGATTGTACGATAGGGTAAAGATTTATTTTGCATAGTGGTTTCATTAGCGAGATCTTCAAGTACCTGGCGGAAAAGACGTATGCGATTCTCCGCAAATGCAATCAGCAACTAAATTTTGTTTAATGTGTAATAACTAATACCAATTTAAATTAATGCGTCAAATTATCGAAGCTGATCACTAATTTGGAAAGAAATTGATCTAAAAATTCCCAGTTAACGTCGCCGACAGGATTCGAACCTGGCGGGCAGAGACCAACAGAATTATAGTCTGTCGCCTTAACCACTCGGCCACGACGACTACTTTATATAAAACTTATAAAAGAGTAACGTATTTCCAACAACAAATGGTTTGTCCGTTAAATATATTTTTCATTTCACAAATGGGTGCAACTGAACAATATTAAAGTTAGAGTAAAACGCGAAATTAACCTGTTAAATGTCAAGTGCATTTGGTGTGTGGTGAAGTTCGGTTCCATGTGCCACAGTGGCGATTGTGTGCACGCGTTAAAATAGGCCTTAGGAACTGAACAACGAAACCTTCACCACTTGTTGATCGTGGTATATCTTAATATGATAAGACCAGGTAGACACCGTAGGTACGATGAAGTTAATTTAGAATCTATCCGTGTGATGATCCTAAACAATAGTCGCATAATAAATTTCATTAGACATATCTCCTAGATGGTCTATGGTGTGAGGATTCCTGGCTTTCACCCAGGCGGCCCGGGTTCGATTCCCGGTGTAGGAAATGATTTTTATTTGGATTCGGTTCAGAATCCTTGGTTGCCACGCGTTTGCTCGGTTAATATTTCTGACCGCTGTATTTTTGCAAAGAAATCGAAATGAAACTTTAAATGCAATGTCAAATTGCAGATTTACTACGGCCTGCACAAAAAATTAAAAACAGGATTACGTCGCCGACAGGATTCGAACCTGTGCGGGCAGAGCCCAACAGATTTCAAGTCTGTCGCCGTAACCACTCGGCCACGACGACACTGCGTATCGATTTTTGGTTTTGATATATCCAGTTGACGATTGTACGATAGGGTAAAGATTTATTTTGCATAGTGGTTTCATTAGCGAGATCTTCAAGTACCTGGCGGAAAAGACGTATGCGATTCTCCGCAAATGCAATCAGCAACTAAATTTTGTTTAATGTGTAATAACTAATACCAATTTAAATTAATGCGTCAAATTATCGAAGTTGATCACTAATTTGGAAAGAAATTTATCTAAAAATACTCAGTTAACGTCGCCGACAGGATTCGAACCTGTGCGGGCAGAGCCCAACAGATTTCTAGTCTGTCGCCTTAACCACTCGGCCACGACGACTACTAAATATATAACTTATAAAAGAGTAACGTATTTCCAACAACAAATGGTATGTCCGTTAAATATATTTTTCATTTCACAAATGGGTGCAACTGAACAATATTAAAGTTAGAGTAAAACGCGAAATTAACGTGTTAAATGTCAAGTGCATTTGGTGTGTGGTGAATTTCGGTTCCATGTGCCACAGTGGCGATTGTGTGCACGCGTTAAAATAGGTCTTAGGAACTGAACAACGAAACCTTCACCACTTGTTGATCGTGGTATATCTTAATATAATAAGATTAGGTAGACACCGTAGGTGCGATGAAGTTAATTTAGAATCTATCCGTGTAATGATCCTAAACAATAGTCGCATAATAAATTTCATTACACATATCTCCTACATGGTCTAGTGGTTAGGATTCCTGGCTTTCACCCAGGCGGCCCGGGTTCGATTCCCGGTGTAGGAAATGCTTTTTATTTGGATTCGGTTCAGAATCCTTGGTTGCCACGCGTTTGCTCGGTTAATATTTCTGACCGCTGTATTTTTGCAAAGAAATCGAAATGAAACTTTAAATGCAATGTCAAATTGCAGATTTACTACGGCCTGCACAAAAAATTAAAAACAGGATTACGTCGCGGACAGGATTCGAACCTGTGCGGGCAGAGCCCAACAGATTTCAAGTCTGTCGCCTTAACCACTCGGCCACGACGACACTGGGTATCGATTTTTGTTTTGGATATATCCAGTTGACGATTGTACGATGAGGTAAAGATTTATTTTGCATAGTGGTTTCATTAGCGAGATCTTCAAGTACCTGGCGGAAAAGACGTATGCGATTCTCCGCAAATGCAATCAGCAACTAAATTTTGTTTAATGTGTAATAACTAATACCAATTTAAATTAATGCGTCAAATTATCGAAGTTGATCACTAATTTTGGAAAGATAATTGATCTAAAAATTCCCAGTTAACGTCGCCGACAGGATTCGAACCTGGCGGGCAGAGACCAACAGAATTCTAGTCTGTCGCCTTAACCACTCGGCCACGACGACTACTTTATATAAAACTTATAAAAGAGTAACGTATTTCCAACAACAAATGGTTTGTCCGTTAAATATATTTTTCATTTCACAAATGGGTGCAACTGAACAATATTAAAGTTAGAGTAAAACGCGAAATTAACCTGTTAAATGTCAAGTGCATTTGGTGTGTGGTGAAGTTCGGTTCCATGTGCCACAGTGGCGATTGTGTGCACGCGTTAAAATAGGCCTTAGGAACTGAACAACGAAACCTTCACCACTTGTTGATCGTGGTATATCTTAATATGATAAGACCAGGTAGACACCGTAGGTACGATGAAGTTAATTTAGAATCTATCCGTGTGATGATCCTAAACAATAGTCGCATAATAAATTTCATTAGACATATCTCCTAGATGGTCTATGGTGTGAGGATTCCTGGCTTTCACCCAGGCGGCCCGGGTTCGATTCCCGGTGTAGGAAATGATTTTTATTTGGATTCGGTTCAGAATCCTTGGTTGCCACGCGTTTGCTCGGTTAATATTTCTGACCGCTGTATTTTTGCAAAGAAATCGAAATGAAACTTTAAATGCAATGTCAAATTGCAGATTTACTACGGCCTGCACAAAAAATTAAAAACAGGATTACGTCGCCGACAGGATTCGAACCTGTGCGGGCAGAGCCCAACAGATTTCAAGTCTGTCGCCGTAACCACTCGGCCACGACGACACTGCGTATCGATTTTTGGTTTTGATATATCCAGTTGACGATTGTACGATAGGGTAAAGATTTATTTTGCATAGTGGTTTCATTAGCGAGATCTTCAAGTACCTGGCGGAAAAGACGTATGCGATTCTCCGCAAATGCAATCAGCAACTAAATTTTGTTTAATGTGTAATAACTAATACCAATTTAAATTAATGCGTCAAATTATCGAAGTTGATCACTAATTTGGAAAAAAAT
>AACT01033988.1:0-47267 GCA_000149265.1 Ciona savignyi | reverse complement strand
TTTGTTCTTAAATATTGATAGTGACAGGCATGCCATATTGCCCCGACATCTCCAACAAAGAATCGTCAAATCGGATTATGACTTTAAAAATTGTTAGATAACATAACCAAGATATGTCAACACAGAAATTTATGTACTGAACCCAGGGGAATTTCCCGAAGCCATGAAAAACTAAAGCGGGCTGTGTGGGGAATTTAGCTTTATTTCACTACAGTGCTTGCTTGACAATAGGCTTTAATTTAAAACATTTGTCGTCAAATGTTAGTAAATCTTACACGAATATTCTTTTTCTAACTACGTTTGGTTTAATAAGTATGGGACCCATCCGTTTATGCTTGCAGAAACAAAACTATTGCAGTCCGTTTAAAACTTTCTGGACTTTTGAATAACATGGACCTGGCGTGCACATATCTCACAATAAATATGTTGGGTAATGAATATGGATAAAAAGATTGTTACCTCGGGGACCCATGCGTTTATGCTAGCAGTAACAAACTACAACATCGGTGTAAAAAATACAAACTGTGGTTAGGGACCCTGTAGCATGAATATATGGCATACAACATGTGGTTTACAAATAGTGGTGGTTAAACACGTGGTTGACACTCTCTAGTTTAATAAACATTTACATAAAAAGTCTTGTAAGCTTGATTTACACGAATCTTGCGACTATCTAAGATGCTATGCTTGTTTTAAAAAATTACTTACTGTAACAAAACTACAAAATAATAATAAAACAATATATAGACCTACGTCTACTAAGTTAGACCTAAGGCTAAAACTTTGGGTATAAAAAAACGCAATTTAGGTTAGTTATGTGGTGCGAAATTGTTCTAATGACCGCCTGACAAAACACAAACAAATATTCAGATTCAATGGCCGAACGGGCGACCAATTAAAATATTTCCCGCGCATTTCGAATATTCTAGAAGATTACATAGAAAACTAAAAAATCTAAATTCGCTAAAGCGAAAACTGCTTTTAAGCTGGAGCGGTAAAATAAAAAGAATAAATTCAGAATTGCACCGAGTAAAGATATGAATAAAAAGATATGAAAGGTTCCCAATCTGGAGATCGCGACCCTGGGTACCGGTACGCTAGTAGGACGTGTTATCCTGTGTATAATTTTTCATTCGGATTACTTGACGCACAATATTATTGCATTAGTATACGTCCACTGTGATGTCATAAACTATGACCACATGAATGTAAACATGCAATAGCTGCAAATTGGAAATCTATTAGGGAAGTAACCTAGTATATTATACAAAAGAAATCAATTAAGTCTTAAAATTGATAAAAATAGTTAAGGGAAGCATCATACACGTTTAGCTGCAGACCTCAAGGTCAACCATCGCACTGATTTGTTAATAAATGCAAGTAAAACATTGTTTGTGCTTACTTTCTAATTTTGCATTGAGGATAGAATATAAGTGTGTGTCACGAAATCTGCTAACAATTTTAAGGGGGTCACCGGGAAAAAATCGGTTGGGTACCACTGGTATGGAACAACGTTATGTATTATATCCTTATTTATTTATTCATTTAAAACGTCACTTTTTAATAATTGCACGAACACCGGCCATTTAATTGATTTGCTTTTGATTTAAAAGCTTAAATAGGTGCGAAAACTTACATCAAATATCCTTTCTTACCTAATTCCAAATCAAAATGTACTAACAATTTTACCAGAAGATCTAGTAAAACCCATGTCTGGGTTTCTCTTTAGGCTACAATTATCCACAATTACTTTGGAAAGCCCATGAATTGAGAATTTTCAAGGGTTATGTCCGATCAACCATACATATATATCCTCGGTAAATCCTAGATTTATGCAAGTTTGGCCTACCGTGGAAAAACAGAGAAAGCCTTTTAAGGCCCGGCGATAAACCAGACATAATTTCAGACTGCGTTAATCCAATATGTTAAATGTACATAGCTTAAAGTGTACAGTATATATTAAACGAGATACTCAACCACAATAATATTAATAGTGGAGTTTTTATTCAGTTTACCCCCATCCTTATTATCAACATGTCACAAAATGATTCAAATTTTATCTAGGTTCACTATGTTCGTTTTAAAATGGTGTGTTTTGTATAAATTAATCAAGGTTATCATTCGGCTTCATAACCCTAAACAAGGTGGATATATTAATTCCCATTTATATTACCCTTTGGCGCCAGATAACGGTCGCGATTGTTAAAAACGATCAAAGCAGAAGAAGCAAAATACCGAAGGTCGTCGGTCATAAAAACAATACATAATGCCTTTATCGTGAAACATAATACTGTATAACAATGGTCGTCGCCCTCAAAGGAAATCTATATTTGATCACGTAATACATAGAATTTATCATAAATACGACTTAAAATGCCCAACTTTCCCAAAATATAACTCGCGACAATTGAATATTCAAATCATTCAGTGGTGCGTTAGTGTGGGCTTATAATCACATAATTCCTTCAGCATTTTACAAAAAAATGGCCTTCTTTAAGGACCAGCAAGTTTGTAAATTGATACGTCATGCTCGGTGTTCGAACTTGCAACTTCCACACGAATGCGTGTGTGTATAGTCGACTCGTGCGTCACCTTATGGCTAGAAAGCTTTTAAAATTAAATGTTTTCCACTGTAGACTACTTGTAACTTGTAAGAGCTTATGATACGCCTCCCTTTTTGCGTTTGCCAAAAAATAATACAAATGGGTTCGTTTAACTTGAATCATTGGTCTTAGAACGAAAACCTACGTGCAAAATTTAAATTAAACATTCGCCAACTCCTCGTGCAATATGACTTTGAATATGTCTATAAAAAATTCCGACTGCACCATAATTTTAATCCATATAATTAATGTTATTTTTATTTATCTTAATTTTTTATATATTTCTTTTTGAAAAAGGGCTAAATGGACTTAGTGACTCAATATAACAATATTCGATACCAACTTACCTTAACCAAATTTATCAAAGCAGACTTCTATTTGTTGGGTGGAATTTTACATTTCTTCCCTTAGCAACGAACCCGCATCTTCATTCCAACGATTCCGAAAATCACCTGAAACAATATATTAATAAAAGCAATTTGTAAATATGTAAATATGTAACTATGTAAATATGTAATTATGTAAATTGTACAATGACTATATAACCTTGTTTTACTGTTCCCTTTTTTGCGCATTATTCTGTAAACGTGTTTTAGTCGCCCCATAAAAAAAAAAAAAAAAAAAAAAAAAAAAAAAAAAAAAAAAAAAAAAAAAAAAATGGGTCTTAAAACAAAAACCTACGTGCTATTTGAAAGCATTATTCACTTCAAGTAGAATCCGTACTAGTGAGATTAAACACTCTCCATGAGTTTATCCACAGCGTATTCTGGATCTTAAAAAAGTTTTTAGGCTTAAAATAAATAAGTAATATAATTCAAATTAAAAAATGCGAACCCCCCAACGTACTATGCAATAATTTCCATTTACGATACTAGCTGTAAATTCTCCATATTTCTCCAATTAGGCAAAAGTATTTACACCTTCCACAGTTGAGTCGCTAAGGATATTAGTGTGTGCATGGTTGGTTTATTTATATCCTCGTGGATGGGAAGCCAGCTTTTATCCACTGGTAGAGTTGCTGAAGCTATTACAGTGTGTGGATGGTCGGTTTATTTATATCCTTGTGGGTGGGAAGCCAGGCTTTATCATAGGGTATCGTAAGACACCTCATGCCCACAGTCGAGTTGCTGGAGCTATTACAGTGTGTGGATGGTTGGTTCATTTATATCCTCGTGGCTGGAAAGCCAGGCTTTATCCACGGGTATCGTAAGACACCTCATGTCCACAGTCGAGTTGCTGCAGCTATTACAGTGTGTGGATGGTTGGTTCATTTATATCTTCGTGGTTGGGAATCCAGACTTTATCCACGGGTATCGTAAGACACCTCATGTCTACAGTCGAGTTGCTGGAGCTATTACAGTGTGTAGATGGTTGGTTCATTTATATCCTCGTGGGTGGAAAGCCAGGCTTTATCTAAGGGTATCGTAAGACACCTCATACCCACAGTCGAGTTGCTGGAGCTATTATAGTGTGTGGATGGTTGGTTTATTTATATCCTCGTGGGTGGTAAGCCAGACTTTATCCACAGGTATCGTAAGACATCTTATGCCCACAGTCGAGTTGCTGGAGCTATTACAGTGTGTGGATGATTGGTTTATTTATATCCCTTGTGGGTGGAAAGCCAGGCTTTATCCACGGGTATCGTAAAACACCTCGTGCTTTCATTTATATACTATTGAGTTGAAAACCTTGTTTGTTTTTCCCGTATATGGAAAAGTTCAACACCTCTCGGCTGTTGCTGATTCATTTTGTTATTCAAAATCCACCTTTGACTGTAAGTTCAGTCAGATCATTTACCAGCACCTTATCTTCCTTGGTGATCGACATACAATACGTTATGTGCAGTGTTTATCTCAATAGATTAAATGTTTCCTCTGTTGTCATCTAAAGTTTTAATGCATGGATTGCATTGCTTGGTTTGCGACGATATAAATGAATCAACCTTCACACTGCAATAAGTTAGCAAAGAGTACCAAACAAGAAGACGGATATTCTGATTTTTCTGCTTCTTTCTGTATGCCCTGTATGGTTGACCATCTATGTAATAATTCAGTAAAAACAGCGTGCTGCTAATTAAAATGCGCCCACATAACTTAGCAGCGCGAGGATAAACTTTTACTTGGCCAATAGTGGCATCATTCGACTCTACAGTCTAAACGCCATGCTTTCTGGGATTGGATAAAAAAAGGTTTGCGGAAGATTATTCACTAAACCATCCAATTTAATATGAATAAACATAGTTCAGTGTGTACATTAACAATGTTTTTGCTTCTTAGCTGTAATACAGAAAGCTAATACGTACTGTAAGACTAAAGAATGCTAAGAAACTATCGTACTGGTATCATAATAAATGGGGCCAAAAATTATTGGGAAATGCATTCTAATTCACTTAATCTAACCAGTAACGACTAATATCTCACAGCTCAATCAAATACAACTGCAATATTGAAAACAATATAATTATATTGAAACTTCCCCCTCTACCAAGCTAACAGCTATTTACTCTAATGTGGCATCCGCAAGTCCCTACCGTTATGTGTATTAAAATTTGTATGGCGCCTGTTTGACGACGGAAAAGACAACACCGTCAAAGTATGATGTGTATTTTACTGTATCATTCGGTTTTCATTGTTCTTGTGTGACGTGTTTACCAGTATATGGCGTTTTATCACAGTAAATGTTTAAGGACGTTATAAATGCCGTTAGGGAAAATTTTGGCGCCACGTCAGTGTGCCCTACATAACTTCTAAAAAGTAATAGAACTAAAGAGACTTAAACGAAACTAACTATCAAACTGAAACTATGACAGGATGACGTGTGTGTTTAAGATGCAAAATATTTTGTTTTGCAAAATAAACCCGTTGCTAAGACATTGACTTTTACAGTGGCATCACTGGTTAGAATTTCAGCCTATGATCTAAAACCATTTCGCCCGCCCAGTCGGGTTACCAGCGTGTTGTTAGTAAGTGAACACGGTGACAATTTTACCGCCCGGTGGCGTAAAGAGATGAAATATGACCTGGTGAAAGGTTATCAGAGCGCTGCTAAGTTATGTGCGCGCATCTAAATAAACATCGCGCTGATTTGACTAAATTATGACACTGATGGCTAACGACGGTCGATGTTTTTGTTAGCAAGTTAAGTGCGCGCTGGTAATTTATGAACGCGTACTCAATTTGTGAAAGCGGTAATAATTTGGCCGCATGGTGGCGTAAAGAGATGAAATATGACAACTTTGGCCTGATGAAAGCTTAGCAGAGCGCTGCTAAATTATGTCCGCGCACTTAAATTAGCAGCGCGCTGATTTAACTTAATTATGACACCGATGGCTAACCATACAGTCCTTCTATCACATAAAGTCGAAGTATTCCGAATACTGGATTCGGCCATCTTGGTGGAACATTGGTCAAATAGTTCTCATCATAGCCAATTTTTTCCATTCAAAACGAGATACAACAGAGCAATCAAACACGACTCTGGTTTTATCGGGATTTTTCAGGGAGGTTTTGATGGAAATGTACCATGTTTTGCCTGGTGGACCAGGTGTTGTGAATTTCTTTGCGTAGTCCTTTATAAGCTCTTTTTGTACGATTATCTTGTAATCTGTCGTTTACGAATAACACGTTGTCTAAATAAAACTGTCATCTCTCAGTTTTTGATTGGCAATATTTTGCAGTGGCCATCATCTCTATCTTTGATGGATTCGAACACCCTGTGCATGAAGACCCTTAACTGACATTTCCTATTTCCTGTTATTATCATTAGAGTCCAATATATCTGTGTATACCTGGCACATGGGATTGAGGTCCCGCTTTTACAAACAAAATCGATCGACCGTTCCTTGACTATATTTTCTTGCTTGGAAAAAACATCTATCTTACAGAAGTTTCAATTGCGTATTGATCAATGGCAGGTCTTATGGCGTTTTTAGTTTGCGCCACATTTACTTAGTTTACGTTAACTTTGGGAATGTAGATGTCTCTAAATTCTGCATATTGTCCGACGGGGGGGTGGTGGGCATGGTGGTGGTGGACATAGGGGGGTAGGTAACATTGGGGTGGGGAAACATGGGGGGGTGGGTAGTGCCGGGGGGAAACATGGGGGGGGTTCACTTGTGAGGGGTGGATATAGGACATGGGAGTTACAGGGGTCGCAGTAATGGATTTAATTAAGGGTAAAAAGTTTCCAATATTAGTATCCATATGCTTGACATATTTAGTATCATTTTAGTATAAGTATCCATATATGCCAATTGCTATTAATATTTATTTATGGTGTAATTGTAGGTTTAAAAATTATAAATGTGATAGTTGATGTGGTGGATATGACATCACAATGTGGTGGACATGACATCAATTTGTGGAGGATATGACATCACAATGTGGTGGATGTGACATCACAATGTGGTGGATATGACATCACAATGTGGTGGATGTGACATCACAATGTGGTAGATGTGACATCACAATGTTATGGATATGACATCACAATGTGGTGGATGTGACATCACGATGTGGTGGATATGACATTACAATGTGGTGGATATGATATCACAATGTGGTGGATGTGGCATAACAATGTGGTGGATGTGACATCACAATGAGGTGGATATGACATCACAATGTGGTGGATATGACATCACAATGAGGTGGATATGGCATCACAATGCTGGTGGATATGATATCACAATGTGTTGGATATGACATCACAATGTGGTGGATGTGACATCACAATGTGGTGGATATGACATCACAATGTGGTGGATGTGACATCACAATGTGGTGGATATGACATCAAAATGTGGTGTATGTGACATCAAAATGAGGTGGATATGACATCACAATATGGTGGATATGACATCACAATGTGGTGGATATGACGTCACAATGTGGTGGATATGACATCACAATGCGGTGGATATGACATCACATTGTTGTGGATATGACATCACAATGTGGTGGATGTGACATCACAATGTGGTGGATATGACATCACAAAGTGGTGGATATGACATCACAAAGTGGTGGATATGACATCACAATGTGGTGGATGTGACATCACAATGAGGTGGATATGACATCATGACATCACATTGTTGTGTTGACGATATGTTGAACTTCTTGAATTATTATTCTGCTTGCAGAAACAATCGGTTTTCCTGACTACCTCATTACCCTTAGTATATCGTATACAAAACGAAATAACATTTGTTTCTGCAGGCAAAATCTAATCGGTTCCCGAGTTATCAAATTAAACTTAATATCCATGTATTCTAAATAGGGTATCTAAGTTATAAATTTTAAATAATTTCTCGTTTTCGATTTAAAGTTTTTCGATCTTCCCCTTACGCAAAATAATGAAAAACTTCAACTGTAGACCCTTTCACCACGACGGAACTTTTGCCGTTTTTGGCACATTTTAGTAAGTTTGCTTTGACCTCGTTTGCTGCGAATACTGCTGGGTGTTGGACTAGGGAAAAAATATTCTATTACAAGTCGTTAAGTATAAAATTTTCTACAAATTGGGACTTTTTATTACGTCGTAGTATTCGTAATTACGTCATAATTAATACTTCATACTCCTATTACTCGTTACTGGTAGCTTGTAGAAGTTAGTAACGTATTACAAAGTTGTTCGGAATAAAATTTCCCACCAAGTTATGTTTTTTTTTAATTTTTTGATGACGTCAACTAAGCGAGATGACATCACACATGGCTGACTAGAATGGCATTTCATCACCAGAATCACTGTCGGTCTTGATCATGCTGGCAGTCTGATCGGCGGTAAACTACCGCGTAGTTGCCATATTTTTATTTGAATAACAAAACAACAAAGGCCAAAAAAATGAATAAATATCAATAGTGATTAGCAAAATCTCATTTTCGATCTTACATATATCGTTGAAAGATCGAAAATGAGTGGAAAAGGGGAAAAAAAGATGGCTCCTGCTAGTTTTATTTTCACAGCAACTGGTGTAACAATTTTAACTTCCAAGAACCTAAAAAATGATGTTTTACCTAAAAAGTTAAACTAGATACAAAAAGTTTAAAGATAAATGTTTTTAGCAATATTACTCAAAATGTTTTAAATGTATAGGTTGTTTTTTTATGTGGTATTTCAAAAAATCCATTTAAATGCTTTCGAAAAATATAAAAACTGGGTAAATTCCCAAAAACCGACTGAATTGTACATTTTTTTCAGGGACACCTCTCGGTTACGTATTTGTAACCGTCGTGGTCTAAGGGGGATTTAACCATATTAGTTAACATCATAATAATATTTGACTTATTACAAGTTTCAATGGAATTTAGTAAATATTTCCCGGTATTTTCCGGAAAAGGGTTGAAGATCGTATTTAAATTTCACATTTATTTATTTTAGTTTTTGTATGCGTAATAAAATGTTATTTATTATTGGTGAGGCTTATTCCATTTCGGGGAATTTTCGGCATCCGTGCTTGGAATATTGCTTGCACATTATCAGTTATAACCATTATATATATCTCACTATATTCAAACACTTGTGACGTGACAATACTGTTGCGACCGTGGCCAATAAAATAGAATGAAAAGTCGGTTGTTACACTAGACAAGCATAGAGATCTCCAGATCCTCGGGTTATAGGTTCCACTAATCTAAATTAATATCTTAAGACGTCTATTAAGTATTTGTAAGCTAATATCATGATTTGGCGGGTTATTACTTTCTCAAACTTTACTGTTCACATAAATAAAACAAGAATATTATATTATATCTACTTTAGTGGTCATAAGCATTAACACAAATAAATACACCGTATTTATTATAATACACATAAATATACCGAGATTAAACAGTGTTTATCTTTCTGTGTGACGCAGTGTCCCATACCAAACATAGCTCTTCACACCTGTCACACAACAAAATATATGAAATAAGGGATCCCATGAATACCGATAAGCACATTATGAGCCCAATATAAAAATCGAGTTATTTTTAAATAAATCATGCTCACTCGAATTTCTTAGACGCCTTGGCACTAAAATGACGGGTATTTATGTAGGAGGTGTTCAACTAAGTATTTCACGTATCTATTCAATAGAAACTGGTTTTACATAACGGGGATGTCACTTGAAATCCTGCAACAGGAAGCCTTATACATTTTTTAACAAATTAAAATCGATGCTTGTCTCCGCACGCTGCAAACTAGTTTTTCTCAAAAAATCAGCAGGAAATGTACAAACATCACCTTTGTTTCACGAAGCATTATTATAATAATTTCACAGCTAAACGAGAACATAGACTTGCAACCTATTACATTATGCTTCTAAACATTTCATTGTTAGTATGTCAAGCACTTAAACACCATGACTAAGATGGTACCACACGTCAGATCTCGCTGTACATAGTGATCAATTTTAATTGGTCATGCACCATCTTAAGGTATTGTCACAATTGGTTCCGTACCAACTTCGGAGTTTGTCATTGTTCATTATGTACTTCATGTCGTCATCACTAAATTCCCACGCACTGTATACAGCAATAGGCGGTGAAGGTTTCGAATAACCTGTAATAAATCCACGAATCGTCATTTTTTATTATGTGCGCCATGTTGTCGTCCCTGTTACACTTTATGTTGAGTGATGAACTCTTTGGAGAGAGATGGTAAATTATATAAACACGGAGTTTTGAAAAGTATAACTTTTATCAAGTGGTTTAACGATATCGGGGGCATCTAGCCGTGAAGATTTATTTATATTTTGCCGTATTCATCTTATGAACAAATTATTCATCGACCCTTGTCTATAAGGTGGATGTGGTTGTATATTATCAGCAATAAAATCCAACCTTCCGTGACGTTGTGGAATTGCGATTTGTCGGAGTCATTTTAGTATAATAAATAGGACATTGTAAGGACGATCTAGTGTCTCTCCAATAGGCACCAAATAAACTCCTTAAATACTTAGAAGTATGAGTTAATATAACGATTGTGGATAAGTTGCTCTGAGGTTTACTTTGTGAGTGCTTTATTTCTCTTAACTGTTCAAACATACTAAGGTATTTTGTTCATATCAATACTTCAAAAAGAATATCTTTTTATCAAATTACTAGTATGGCTTTAAGAATTTTTTCAACCATTTTTGCTGTGGCTAATATAACAAATATTTTGGTAAACTTAAAAAGTTATTGTCGGAGCAGACAGAAAAAATTATTGTGTTTAACGTGAAATCTATCAATATTCCAACAGATAATGCATCAGGACTATATTGGAACTCAGAAACGGACACGATATGGTTTAAAACCAAACAAAAAAATACCACAAAAGACTTGGAATCTTTTTTTTTTGTAAATTATGATGATCCTTTGGGCTTTGAAGCGGCCTTCATGCAACAAGTTTATGTTTTATATTAAACTATTTATTATATAAAACATCATAGCAACATTGGGACGAAAAAACCTTAACAGTTTTCTTAACAAAGTGAAACACATAGGAACTTGATCTTTTACAACAGTTGAAATTCTAAATCAAACGATGCGTTAAACCACATGATTTAACAGATGAAGTGACTCCTTTACTGCATCAATTTTCCAAAGCGCGGGATGCGATAGACGGTACTGGGTCAGACATATTTGTCATATTGTCAAAACTGGTCGCAATCACCGTTTATTGTTTTTCTTAAAACACGCAATGTGCAAATTAAAATATTTAACACACCCAGATTGGAATTGACAGATGTTACCATCTATGTGCATATTATGGTGTTGGATAAACAATAATAGTGTTCTGCGGTACTTGGAAAACAAGAACAAAGCGTTTTATACCTTTGTTGCAAACAGAAATAGAGCTTTAAAAAGTTAGACATTGTACGGTTGATACACGTGCCAAACAAAATACAGCGAAGGGGACAAAATCATATTATCCTGATTGAAACTTCGAAAAGACACCCTGTAATGAAACAGCAAAAAACAGAGCCCTCGAAGAAAAACAGTCTCTGTTTCGTAGCGACTTCTTAGGTTTTCGTAATAGATTATCTTTTTCCAAAAATATTCTATTATCAGTAACGGTGGAAAGGATATTACATTATAAATCGTTTCTGTTCCATTTAATAAGAATAACGAAAGCACGAGTTGAAACTTAAACGACGACACCACTTTTATACCAATAGGATATTCATCTATATCCTCGTAAATGGGAAAACCAAGGGGGTTAACACACGGGCAAACGTCATATCACCTTGCGCCCATCGTCGGTTACCGGAGCTACTATAGTGTGTTGTATATGACAGACACGTTGCTTCAATTTGGTAGAACCCATTAATCGGCTGGGTTCAGGCAATGTCCGTAAAGAGCCTTGCCCAAGGACACAACCGACTAGCTAGCGACCAGTTTCGCACCTTCAACCTTTCGATTGAAAGGCGACGCACTTAACCGGGCCGAACTAACTAACTTTTGACGGTATTGATGAATGCAACTACTCAAAAATAACGAACTAATCAGATGACTTCAGCGAGGTTAAGATCAAGTTATCAACAGGCCGCTTTCGCTAAAACGCTGCATACGTAACCTGGACCCAATCGTAGTAGTCAATCTTTTTCGAGTAAAGATTCATGGCTAAGAGATTTCTTACCCCTGTTATATGAGGCTAAACACCCAACTCATCGTCCCAAGAAACAGGAAAGTTACAATTATATTGGTCAATCACTTACATGTGAAATCTGGTCAATCTGGTCGTGAATACGTTCTTTCCTCACTCAGAGAAAGATACCAGATTGGTAAAGTACACACATCGACTGTCTATCTTGTCGCAAATGTAATGCACTATCGGCTGTGCAAAAATGGTTTATTTTCCGCAGAACAGAATCACAGAAAAAAGTTCTAGTGGATTCGATTGTCTGTAGCCTTTTTGACAAAGGACTGCACCTTTAAAATTGTTAGCTAGCTGGTCGGTTGTGTCCTTGGGCAAGGCACAAAACGGACATTGTTTGAAGCGATCGAACAAAGCGGTATCACCAAATTCAAGGAACATTTTAATCATACACAAAACACTGCAATAGCTCCGGTAACCTGACCTTGGAAACGTGTTAATTTGACATTGCCCGTGTGTTTGGGGATTATCTAGTATATATGCAGCAGCGACCCATCAATTATTCCCAAACGCGACCACACTCGTCTAGGTCTCGTCATTTACTAAATATTTTTAAAGTCAAACAAAGTAACGACACACGAGTCGGTTATAACGGATAAGCAAAATAATAATAAAACAAACCAAAAAGGGCAAACACTAAGAAGTAGTATAAAGAACGCTTCACCACTTCCCTTTGTCATTTTTTAAAATATTTTTTTATGCTCCTATTTGTGACATCGGCTGTCGTGCGCGTCCTGATAATAACTATACAGTCGTTTCCCAATAACAGAGGCGTATACCAGTGAATGGGCCACCCAAAACCAAAACATTTTGGCAGGTAAACTAGAGTAAAGTGGGAAAGTTAGTAAAACTAGGAGTTTGATGACAACAACGAATACTCGCGTAAGTGTAGGTATAGGGTGAGATTCAGGGTAACTTGGAGACTTCCTTCCTAAAGGTTTGTTTCATACATGGAAAAGTGTGGGGATCTATGTATAACGCGTCCGACACTTGTTCGTCTGGGTGGGTGTGTAATTGAGTGCTGGACATCCGTCGGTTCAAATAAATGTCCGAGCAAACGGAGTGCGTGCCGTACATGAGTTTCGCAATGAACAAGATCACGTTTAAAAGCAGCTCTCAAACCGAGCATGATCCAAGGTATATCGCCTTGCCAGCCGTTGCGGCTTTGACGTGCCATTAATGTTGCGAAGCCATGAGGTTGCGAAGAACCTAACATATTCTAATGTTTTGTCACCGAAGGTGGGAAATGTTTGTAGTATTTATTGCAACTAAAGTGGTTTGGGAATAATACACGGATCGTTCGTTGTCCAACGCCGTGATGAGTGACAGAGCAGCACCAGTGTCGATGAGAAATCTAAGCGGATTCGCGTCGTCGTGCACAAATAACAACTGATAAGAGGGTACCACACAGGTACATGAAAATACAGGAATAATCCTAATTTGTTTGTTTGGTACGGTGCGACAAAAGTTCAATCACAAGGCAGTTCCGTGCACGGTGTCCAAAACGTGAATTAAAATAGCAGATTGTCGCTTCTGTCAATACATATTCGTTGTTGGGTTGATAGTATTGCTGTGGGTAAGAGAGTGGTTGGGTAGGCGGTCTGAAGTGTTGAGTCCGTAGCGGTTGTACGGCGCGGTGGGGCTGTTGTTGTAGTGGTATGCGTGTAGGATGTCATAATTACTATATAACCCAATACGATAGTTTGTTTGTTCGACTTTCGAGTCCCCTCTCCAAGGACGAGTTAATCGGACTCTGTCTGTGGGATTCGAACGCAGTGTATGGATGCAAACCCAATACCGACAGCACAAGAAGCTAACTTATCTAGGCAAAAATCGTTCCGTTTCCTTAATATGGTCATTACCGAAACGGGTATAAAACCGATGATATAACGTCTCATGATTCGCTCTCTTCGAGCAAACTGTTCTTGTCCACGCCTAACTGGGAAAGCATTCTATTTACTAATTCTGTGGGTAAACTATCATTGATATCGAAGCGCGATAAAAGATTATCCAAATCACCGTCTGTTTCGTGTGTTCGTTTATAACAATGCCCGTTTATCATGTCGAACGAGTTAACATCATTACAATCTAAAGCGTGTTCGACTCTTTAAAACGCGTCGTCGGGTAAGACAGATATCACGGCATGGAACATAACATGCTTTGACGTGATTCCCAAACTCCTGAAGGTGCTCTCAGAGCAGTGAAACCAAGTTATTGCGGAGTGTGGGAAAAGCTTGAGGACCGGACCTGGTAAAGGATTATAGGATATGGGAATATGTGCTATTTGGTTTGGGTGCTACGGTGCTCGACATGAAATTGGGGTCATTCGACTAAGCAGGTTGTACAAAACTGGGATGACAAGCGTTTGGTTTAGTAAGCCGACTGCTTCAGGCTATCCGGCGCTACACAATTGGTTCAGTCACTAATCTTGGTGCGGATGTGGAGGATGTTCGTAACATGTATATTATGGTGTTTTTCAGTCGGTCTTTGGCCTTACCCAGGAATTTCAGTGCTGAAATTTAAAATTTATTGGAGATTACTATACGTAATATTGATAACAAAATCGTTACCGTGTCGAAAGTTAAAAAGATGTAACAATATTGGGGAAAAACGGTAATATACGGTGTGTTAGGAGTCAATATTAATGCTTTTCATTTTTCCACCGATTATTTCCAATCCTCGTTGTCGTTATTATTGAGATCGCCACGCTCAGATATACGACAGCTTGATCAAACTTGACTGTATGGGCCAGCACCAGGTAGTTTGGTGCCGGTACAGGAGGAAACTCGTGACAAGGTTGTGTGCTTCTGGTTAATTAGGCATGCTTGTGCTCTTTCCTTTTCTTGTTGCGCTTACTTCGTGTTAGTTGATCAATACCGCTCGCTCTTGCTTTTTTCCGATGAGTATAACAAGGACGAATTCGGTTCATGAAGTTTTTTTGAATGCTGTAACTGAGAGTTTTTTTGAATGCTGTAACTGAGTTTGTTGGGTTAGTTGCAGCTAATTGAAATCAACAAAAACTCTCACAATAACAAATTCATAATGTGTAAGGAACATTTTAATGGGGCCCGAGATGAAATTGCGAAATTTCTTGTTTTTATTGAATTACTATCATTTGTATGTCTACTTGAATTTCGTTGACCCGTCATATATTCTGATTTCTCTATATTAATTATGGGTCCCCTTCGTATTTCCATATTGATTTCCCTCCGTTTATTTTTTTTATATATTTTGTTTTTCTACATCACGCTTTTTTTCACTGCTCTTATTTTGAAACGAACTTATATTTTACAAAAACAAAAATGGATTTTTTGTTATCGGAATTTGTTATCGGAAAGAAAAAGAGGCGTTTTGTGCATTTTGTGCTTTATTGTCAATATTTCCGATTTAGAAGGGGATGTTTACTCAAATTTCTAAGTAAGTAAACGATAAACAGCTAAAAGCATTCAAATGATCCTATGTGCCCGGAAATTTCCCAAAAAAATTAGAATACCTAACCAAACATTAATATACTATCCTAGTACAAATGAGGTGGAAACACAAAACTATATAAAAAATTACGAAAACAAAACATAAAAATACGAAACAAAAATATACAAAAAAGTATATATTCAGGTGGAATTATAGCTATAGCAGTTGATATTTCGGAACTGATGCGGCTTATTTACATAAAATTGCAAGGAAATTTGTAGGTTTAACAATGATAAAGTTAAAATACACTGATAAAGTGTCTACATAACGTTAATAAACACGGAAAATCCGTTACAATATAAAATCCATAATGTAATATAGTATATTATTTCAACGTATATAAATTAGCCAAACTTTTAAAACCATTACAAGTATAGTCAATCGATGATTTATACAAAGCTTAAACAGTTCAGTAGATAGCAATTATGAACTTTTGATATCGGTAATTTTAAAAAATTGTTTATTTAATTAATAAACTTTTGCAAAATACTGTCTTTCAAACAAAACCACAAACAAGACGCTTTGTTAAACAAAGCAATCAGAGCATTCTCTTACCGCGGGGCACCAGTTAATAAAACCGCGGTTACTAAAAATGATTACAATTAAGTTTTAATCTGGGTTAAGGCAGAAAATGTTGGAAAATTATGTGTAAATGTGCACAAATCTGTAGTAATTTCCGACAAAATTAAAGATTTCACCTCAATTTATTGAGCAAAAACGTGTTTATCTTGCCAAAAAGATCTGATGATGATAATTATTCCCTGTGGCCCGTCACACTCCCAGCACAAGTTACGTTTCAGTATATATTCCTCATACCGCAATACCATACGGTTCAGATAAAGTAATCAGGAGTACCCGCTTCTGTTTGCCATGTTATACTATGCCCTGCATGTGTTCTTTGAAGTTGCTATCACTGTGTAAGTTATAGCTCGGTTCTCTGTTTTAGAATTTTGCCATGTTGATTCATGTGAAACGTAGTAAAGCAGTCGGTAGGGCTTTAAAGCGAATGAACAAATCCGGTCATTTCTATCGAAATAAGGGCGGGAGGTTCAAGTTGACCGGGAAAGGGCGTGGCTTGAAGGCCAAGAAACGCCGCCGTCGCCGCAAGAAGGGCAGGAAAGGCAAAAAGAAGCGAAAGGGAAAGAAATCCAAGAAGGGCAAAAAGAAGAAGGGAAAGAAATCCAAGAAAGGTAAAAAGAAGAGGAAGAGACGACGATCCAAGAAACGTGGCCGCAAGGGAAAGAAGCGATCACGCAAATCTCCTAAACGAGCCAACCGTAAACGAAAGTCCAAACGCAAGAAGGGACGCAAAGGAAAGAAAGGGAAGAAGCGACGACGATAAGCGATCAATATTAAAAAATATTTAAATCAAAAAAATGAAAAATCACCTCCAATAAATTGCCATTCAGGCGCACCAAACATTGGTTTCTTTGTACCAACGGTCTAACCGCAAGGTGGCGTTGTTTGTATCAAAAGTTGTAGGGGATCTCAGTGGAACAACATAGCCATTCTCTTTCAGCAGCGGTGGTAGCAGGTTGTGTTTGTTCTGCTACGCCATGAGCGATAAGGCAAAAATGCATCAAGCAGCGCCAAGTGGCAACATGCTAATTAGAAGTTATGCGAGGGCAGCAAGAGCCAGAGAACACACAAAGCAACTGGAAAGACCGAATTGTTGGGTACCGATTCACGGGGTAATACAAGAAGCATTGAAAGAATTCGAAGGTGTACATAAAATTATAAGAAAAACAGATAAAGATGGAACGGTGACTGGCATGCGAATTGTAATAATAAACAAACAAGACATTAAAGACAACCCAATACCTAGCTACATCATAATTCAAGGTTATGAAGTATATGTAACGTACACTGGCCAATAAAAAACATGCCGTTTTTGCTCCGAAACGGGGCACGTGAGACTGGATTGTCCTCATTGGCGCGACGAATTCCCTGTGAAAAAATCAGCCCAATCAGACCCGACTTCCCGCGAAGTCACGCCGCGTGACGTCACCACGCCCACGCATGTAGCCTCATCCAGCAGCCTCGCTGCGGAGTCATTGCCACCAAAATATGATGAAGGTATCCTTGAAGCAAATAACAATAAAAAACAGCAACATCTGGAAATAAAAGACCACTGTCAAGCCCGGAAGAAGTTAGTCATAAGTGACAACAAGATAAGCGTGTGGTGCAAAACTTGCAACAAGGAGGGTCTGGTTGCAGAAGAAAGCACCAAATACCTATGCTGGGGATGCAAAAACGAATTTAAAGTAATAAAGACATGCTGCACCCTGGACGAATTCTTCTTAGTCTCCAGAGCCGACAAGTCTGCAGTCTGTCCCGTGTGCCGAGAAGGAATGAGACTGATGCCATGTTGCACGACGTACCAACCTACAATGCACATTGCTGATGGAACACTACAATGCCCGAACTGTGAAAGGTATTGTGCGGATTGCAATTGTGGCCGCTTCAATTATTTTTTAAACAAAGAGCTTAGCAAACCCTGTGAAAATTTAAAATGTAAGCACAGATACATTCATTGCAACTGTGATAAAAAATACGTTACAGAAATATCCCCAGAACAACCGTTTAAATGTAAATGTGGCTTCGAATATGACTACAATGTGAAGAATGGTGTCAAGACTACTTAATCTTTTTATAATGGCTTTAAGTGTCGCAACTTATAACGTAGCTGGAATTAGAGATAATGATAAACGAGACGCCGTCCTTAACTTTATCCGACAAAAACACTTTAATATAATATTATTGCAAGAGACGCATTGTTCAACCGAAATCCAAAAACGTTGGGAATTAGAGTGGGGCTCAAAAATAATATGGGCGCATGGCACGAATCGAAGTAAAGGTGTGGCAATATTATTTGACAACAAAACCCCTTAGTAGGGAAGACCCTTATCGATCCCAATGGTCGTTTTGTTATAGCGGAAGTCGGATTCAGCGCGACGACGTTTGTACTCGTTAATGTGTACGCGCCTAATAATGACGACCCACAGTTTTTTCAAAATTTGTTTCAAAATATCGTTTTCCTCGCCGGTATAAATGAAGTAATAATTGGTGGAGACCTCAATATAATTATGGACGCTACCTTAGACCGCCATCGCCCTGGAGCAAGCAATAAGGCAACAGCTACTAATGTGGTCCGTGCGCATCTGCAAACTCTCGGGTTGGTGGACGTATTTCGATTTAGAAATCCGCAGTTGAAGCGGTTCACCCGTTTCCAAGCGAACCCGTATTCAGCGAGCAGGATAGACAAAAATAACAAATTGCAATGTTGTCCCTAGCATAAAGTCAGATCACAATATCATATACATGAAACTGGCCCTCGACACCAGTGATCGCGGCAGAGGAATTTGGAAGCTAAACACCTCCCTGCTGGATAAGAACGCTTTCATTTCAACTATTAAACAGGCGATCACTGTTTATGGCATCAATAATCCACCTGGCCACGTGAATGCTCATGTGAGATGGGATGCTCTAAAATGCACGCTCAGGGGCACATGTATAAACTTCAGCGCCCGACTAAAGCGATCGGCGCAGAAGGAAGAACTACGCATCGAAAATGAAATAAAAATGGCCGAGACCGTTCTCGCCGACTCGTCAATGGTTACACAATCAAATGAAGAAACGTTAAATAAGTTAAATTGTGAACTTAACGATCTTGTAGAACGCCGGTCCAAGGTTGCAATAATTCGAAGTCGCGTAAGATGGGTGGAGCATGGTGAAAAGTGTTCTAAATACTTTTTAAATCTCGAAAAACGAAATGCAGAAAAAAGGCAATTTATCGACTTGAGAGCAATGGCGCTATTTTAACAGATCAAGTAGAAATCGTAAACGAACTTGACATATTTTATGAAAGTCTATATAAGAAAAGCGCGACGTTAACACCCGTCGAGGATATATCTCCACATTTGTCCTCACAGGACATACCGTGTTTAGATGAAAATACCGCGAAAAGCATAGAATATGCCATAACTGAAGTAGAATGACGTAAAGCCCTGGATACGATGCCAAACAATAAGTCTTCTGGTAGCGACGGTTTTCCAGCTGAATTTTACAAACTGTTTTGGGTTGCCATAAAGTCTTATTTTATGGACGCGCTCCATTTAACAAAAAGAAACGGATATCTGTCGGAAACGCAAAAGCACGGGGTAATAACACTAATTCCTAAACCCAACAAAAAATTAATGCTAGCGACCAACTACCGCCCAATCACTCTTTTGAACGTCGATTATAAAATAATATCAAAAGTTATAAATAACAGAATCAAGAGCCTCCTTCCCCCTTTGATACATCCCGATCAAAATGGTTTCATGAAAGGAAGGTATATAGGCAATAACATTCGACTTTTATTTAACTTAATCGATTATTGTGACTCTGAAAGCATACCTGGGGCAATATTTAACGTGGACTTCTATACAGCATTCGATACGCTAAGCTGGACGTTTGTCAACCAAATGTTAAAACGATTGAGATTCGGTTAGCATATTCAAAATTGGATTAGAACCTTTTATACCGACCCAAGCTGTTCTATTAATAACAATAATCACGTTTCCAAACAATTTAAATCCCAACGTGGCGTTCGTCAAGGTGATTCCTCGTCACCTACATTATATCTTTTGGCAATCGAAATATTAGCGGTAGAAATTCGCTCGTCACAAATCCCCGGCATAACAGTCATGGAGAAGGAGATAAAAATTTCCATGTTGGCGGACGATACCATGATACCGCTGGACGGGGAGGCTAAAAGCTTTAACTTAGCATATAAAATCCTGGAAAACTACGGAAAAATATCCGGCTGCGTAATACACCTTCAGAAATCTAATGCGTTTTACATCGGCATTAAACGGTCGTGCGATTTAAAACCCCTTCTAAATAAAGGATTGCCGTGGCCTAACAACGAGATAAAATATCTTGGCATTGTATTTCCTATTGGTCGCAAAACAATGGTCGAGATCTTTTTAATATTAATATGACGGAAACTTTAAATAAAATTAAAACTCTGTTAAATATTTGGGCCTCTCGAACCTTGACTCTACTTGGCAAATTATCTGTGATTAAATCCTTAATCATACCGACATTGACGTACAAACTAAGTGTAATACCTACGCCACCACCTATATATAGTGTCTTCTTAAAAAAACTTAAACAAAGCATTTTTCACTTCATATGGGTGTCGAAATGGGAACGAATCAAGAGAACTACGCTATGTAGAGACATTGGCGAGGGAGGGGCAAAAATGCTTGATATTGACGCCTATATTTGGCATTGCAAGCCAAATGGATAAAACACTTACTAGACTCGGACTACCATGCAGCCTAGAAAGACGTGGAAAATGTATATTTTAGTAAAGCGGCATTAGCAGCAACGCTGCAGTCCAAGTTACGGGAAACGTCCAACGACATCATCCGGCTATTCCCCTTGCGCGCGCTTCGGACCACGGCAGTAGCTGTTAGACGTGTACACTCCAGCGGAACTCGCCTTGATCGCATTAACGACCCTCGCTACCTCTGGTTGAACCCAAATATTAAATCGCGCAAAAGAGCATTCTTCATTGTGGACTTGGCAGAGGCCGGGGTAACCAACTACTCTCAAATTATTAACACCGAGTGTTACTTCCACGGGTGAAGTAACGGGGTTGATTTGGTTTGAAAATGACTCGTATCGAATAAATGAATAGACAGTTTGTGTCCTCGAATTATAATTTGCGATCAGGGTTCAAACGGTTACAGATGCGGAACGGAGAGGTGCAGGGGCGGTATGGGGTGATACTGGGGACGATATGGACGGGGATACGGACGGGGATACGGGGACGGAGATGATACGGACGGGGATGGAGATGATACGGTTTTCTGTAAATTAAAAGTAAAGGGACCAAAATAAATAATAGACTGGTATACGTATACAACAGTAAACAACTAGAGAGTGTCAACCACGTGTTTAACCACCACTATTTGTAAACCACATGTTGTAGGCCATATACTCATGCTACAGGGTCCCTAACCACAATTTGTATTTCATACACTGAGTATATGTAGTTTGTTTCTGCAAGCATAAACGCATGGGTCCCAGAGTTATCAAGCCAAACTTCTTTTCCATGTGTAGTTAAAAAAGAATAAACGTCTTAAATTTACGAACATTTTCACCACTAATATTTTAAATTAAACCTTCTTTTCAAGCGCTGAAGAGAAATGAAGCTAAATTGCCAAAACAGCCCGATTTAGTTTTTCATGTGTCAGGGAATTCCCCTAGGTTTAGTAGATAAGTTTCTGTTTTTACATATGTGGGTCATGTTATGTAACAATTCTTAAAGTTTTAATCTGATTTGTCGACTGCTTGTCTTATTTGTCAGTGCGATATGGCATGCCAGTCACAAACGTAATTCAGGAACATATCGTCGTTTTTAACGTAATTACCCTCAAGTAAATGTTTTCTTTCCTTTAATTGGCACAAAGTGTCTAATAGTCCAACATTTCGCCAAATCTGATCAAAATTAGAGCAGCCGTTCCAGCGCTATATGCCCCAAAAAGCTAATTTATTGGAAAAAAATCTTTTGGATTTTAACGTCTCAGGGTAATTCCCCTGGATTCATTACCCAAAATTTTGGTTTCTTCGTATGTAAACCATGTTCTCTTACAAATGTCAAATTTTCATTACGATTCCATTATTCCTTTTGGCAGATGTCGGGGCGACATGGCATGCTTGTCACAATCATGATTTGAGAACAAAATCTTATTTTTAGGGTATTTCCCTAAGTACTTTTTTTATTTCTTCTAAGTGTTAAATCAGTGACTAATGCACTTACATTCTACCAAATCTTATTCAAATTAGAGCAGCTCGTTTAAGCGCTATGCCACAAAAAGTTATTTTTTTTAATAAAAAATACCGTTTTGGTTTTTAACCTCCCAGGGGAATTCCCCTAAATTTATCACTCAACATTTTGGTTTCTGCATATCTAGACCATGTTGTCTAACAAATGGCTAAGTTTCATTACGATTTCATTATTCCTTTTGGTAGATGTCGGGGCGACATGCCATGCCTGTCACAATCATGATTTGAGAACAAAATCTTATTTTTAGGGTATTTCCCTAAGAAAATTTTTTATTTTTTCCAAGTGTTAAATCAGTGTCTAATGCATTTACATTCTACCAAATCTTATTCAAATTGGAGCAGCTGTTTAAGCGCTATGCCACAAAAAGCTAATTTTTTATAAAAAATACCGTTTAGGTTTTTAACCTCCTAGGGGAATTCCCCTTGATTTATCACCCAAAATTTTGGTTTCTGCATATCTAGACCATGTTGTCTAACAAATGGCTTAATTTTATTACGATTTCATTATTCCTTCTGGTAGATGTCGGGGCGCCATGCCATGCCTGTCACAATCATGATTTGAGAACAAAATCTTATTTTTAGGGTATTTCCCTAGGTAAATTTTTTTATTTTTTTCCACGGTGTTAAATCAGTGTCTAATGCACTTACATTCTACCAAATCTTATTCAAATTGGAGCAGCTGTTTAAGCGCTATGCCACAAAAGAGCTATTTTTTTATAAAAAATACCGTTTTGGTTTTTAACCACCCAGGGGAAATTCCCCTTGATTTATCACCCAAAATTTTGGTTTCTGCATATCTAGACCATATTGTCTAACAAATGGCTAAGTTTCATTACGATTCCATTATTCCTTCTGGTAGATGTCGGGGCGCCATGCCATGCCTGTCAAACCTTTGACGAAGAAAAAAAAGAAAAAAGAAAAAAAAAACGGACAAAAACAATATGTGTCCCAATTTTTTAATTGGGACCCATAATTACACTCACCAAACTTTGGCTTTAAAATCGGAACGGAAAAAATACGGTATCAGATAAATTATTGTGCTGCAGACTGTACGGTGACTAAGTTAAAAAAAAAGCATTTTCTAACACGCGGTCGGGTATAGATATTGTCACACACTACCATTGTGACGTAATTTGGTTGTGGTGCAATTTATGATTTATAATAGACATCAAATAAACATTAATGGGTCGAGATATCTTACATCCTCCCCCGCCAAAAATGGAAAAATGCGTCATCAGAGCAGTTTCAATTATTTTACACAAAGAAAAGATTCGAGGCACATTTTTAACGAAGAAAAAACTATACACAATATATACAGTAGGGCGTAACGCCGGGCCAGGTCATGGGGCGCTCCTCTCTCGCTCGCTCACGATCACACAAAGTTTTGCGATAGGCCGCTTCATTAACCCAGCGGCAGTCTTCACTTCGACGCTTCTAACGATCCCATGTTTGTCATGAAACAAGCTGTTCACGCGGCCCAGAGGCCATTGTCCTCGAGGGGCGAAATTGTCTACAAGGAGTACAACATCTCCTTCAGCAACATTGTCATTTTGCTCGTGCCATTTCTGTCGAGAGATTATTGATCGGGGGTACTCTTGGATCCAGCGTTTCCAGAACTCGTCAGCGAGATACTGGACAACTCGGTAGCGTCGTCGGGCGTACCAATCTGTACTACGTGTCACTGTCGGTGGCGGAGTAATTGTAGGGTTGATTTTCAGAAGGTGATTCGGTGTCAGCGGTAGGTCTTCTCCGATCTCCAGCGGTACTTGTGTAAGCGGTCTGGAATTGACAATGTCCTCCACTTCAACAAGCAGGGTATGTAGAAGGTCATCATCGAGCGGCTTGCCCTGCAATAATGCCTGCAAAATAAATTTCACTGAACGGATCAATCGTTCCCAAGCCCCACCAAAATGGCTTGCAGCTGGTGGGTTAAATTTCCAGGTTATATTTTTCTGTCTCAGGTAGTCGCTAACTTGATTGCGGTTCCATTCTTCTATGCATTCTCGAAGTATCCGCTCGCAGCCGACGAAGTTAGTGCCATTGTCGGAATACAGGTTAGTGACAGGACCTTGTCGGGCTGTAAAACGTCGCAGGGCATTTATAAACGCGTCGGTAGACAAGTCAGTAGCAACTTCTAGATGGATGGCGCGAGTGGTCATACATGTAAACAGACACTCCATACCGTTTTACTTCACTTCTCCTTAACTTGGTCAGTAGCGGGCCGAAGAAGTCCACTCCTGTATGAGTAAACGGTGGTTCGTCAATTTGCAGTCTTGACGGCGGGAGATCAGCCGTGATCTGTCTTTCGGGCCTTTCTGCTCTTCGCTGGCACAGTAGACATCGGGACAGGATACGTCGGGTTGCAACCCTAGCATTTTGCACTCAGCAGCGCTGATATAAGAATGTTTAGAGTGTGATTCCCAATACCAGAGTGTGCAGCGTCAACACTGTGGCAGTCACCGATCAGTAAGTCAGTAAGGTGGCAGTTATCGGGGATAATGGCAGGGTGGCGTGCTTTGTAGTCAAGACGTGCATTGTCCAATCTAACTCCAACGCGTAATATGCCATTATTGAGAATCGGATTCAGTTTGTATATCGGTGACGTAGGAGGCGGATGTCGGGTCTATTGCATGCGCATCCAATCGGGAAACTCCCGACGTTGACGTAGCGCACGTGGGCGCTCTCGGCCGATCGAAGCTCCTCGGCGTCAATCGGCGATGTCGGAACTTTTGCGGTGTCCTTCTTCTTCACCTTGTTCTTTGAGCATGCACAAAAACGCAGAATCCATGCCGTAGTTATCTTCAATCGATGCAAGGAGGAGAAATAACGGATGAATTTGTCAGTGGGTGAGCAGTCGGTTGTTGTCAGAAATACAGATTCGGGTTTCGGCAGGTCGAAACTTCGGTAGATTTGCTCTGTAGGTTGTGGCCTGTAAAAATGTAGTAGGCCAGTCTTTAGCGGGACGGTGTATGAACTTAGGGCCGGAATGCCACGTTCCTGTCTTCATCATGGTCCCTGCCGTCGTTCCACGTGACGCTTGATCAGCTGGGTTCAGTTTCGTAGGAACATGCCTCCAGTCGTGCACGCTTGTGTATGCTTCGATTTGAGAGAGGCGGTTTCGAGAGAAAACCGGAAAGTTCTTGCAGTCGGAGAAAAGGCTTTGTAGAACAATTGTCGAGTCCGTCCAGTAGATACACGGGAAATCGTCTAGTCCGAGTTCCCTTTTCACGGTTCGCGATAATTTTACTGCGTCAAGTTCAGCTTCGAGTTCCAATCTGGGGATAGTGTGCTTTCCATAATCGTAGAGAAGAGACTTTCCCATGACGAACGAACATGTCGCGTTGTCATCCTCGAAGGTGGTCCTAAGGTAGCATACACAACCACGGGGCGGGAGGTAGATGCGTCTGCAAATACATGGAGCTGTACTCCGGGGGTCGGATGACAAACTTGTGGTTTGAAGCACCAAGGAATTCTAATGCGGGTCAGTTCATTAAGGCTGTTGCACCAAGCTTTCCATCGCTCGAGCTCGGTGCCAGTGACCTCCTTCGTCCCAGTCGGTTTTCATCAAGCAGAGATCTCTGTAAATAAGTCGGGCCTCCAATACAACGGGGGCAACGAAGCCTAATGGATCGAAAAGTGAAATTGTAACGGAAAGCATACCTCGTGTCAGCGGTTTTGTCGGGAGAAGTGATGTCGAATCTAAACTCGTCGTCTTGGACGCACCAATTGATTCCCAGAACACGTTTATGTACCTCTCCTCCTAGCGGAATATCTTGAATCACCTTTGCTCGATCATCGGCCGGAACGGATTCCATCACAGCGGTACTAGTGGATAGCCACTTCGTCAGTTTAAAGCCATCCATTGAAAGCAGATTACGTAGATCTTTGACCATTTGGATGCCGGCTTGATCATCGACGGCGGTTACGAGGCAGTCGTCAAATTCTCTGGCGGTTTCGCGCAGGCAGAAAGTTGCGCAGCACGGTAAAGAGCGGGCGCCAAAAAGGTGCACTTTCATGCGATGCGGAATCGGGTGATTTGGTCAGGTCGCCTCCTGGCCACCACAAGAATCTCAGAGCGTCACGATCCTTTGGGGCAACCAGAACTTGATGAAACATTGCTTCTATGTCGGATACGATAGCCACGCGTTCTCTGCGGAATCTCATCAGCACCACTACCAGTGGGTTCACTAAATTGGCCTTCGCATTTCGCTGCGCATTAATACACGATACGAACCTTGCTTAGTTTCTTTGGGTTAATTACAGGGTGATGTGGGAGGTACCATAACTTGTTTGTAGTATTCACTTCGTCCTCTGGCACTACTTCTGCATACCCATTGTCCAATATCATCGTCATGTATTTTGTATACTTTAGGGAAAACTCGGCGTCTCTCGCCAGTCGCTTCTTCAAACTTGATATTCTGCTCCTTGCCATTGGCAGGCTATCCGGTAAAACGGTGCTGTCGTCTTTCCATGGCAGCGGCAGTTGGTAGTGGCCTTCTACTCTTTCAATTCGGCGCTGCATTATATCGTAAGCCATGACGTCTTCTTTTGAGTACTTCATGCCAAACTCCGACGCCTCCTTGTGGCTTCGAAGCCAGCACATCAATGTTTCCACGTCGTCGGTTGCAGTAGTATCGGAGGAGGGGAACACATCACCATCGTCATTGATCAGTAAGTCCTTTATACCTTCGTCACTTCCTGAGCCTGCTGTGGCTTGAAGTGAGTATCCGACTGCGCCCACTTCGTTCGGCGAGCTGCCCAGCGACGGTCCTTTTCACAGCCAGCCTAAGGGGGTCCGGATAGCGTCAGGCGTCTCGCGTGGATTTGGTGCGAAGCGACTTTCCAGACACCGGTGTGCCATTGCGTTGTCGTTGCCGATCAACAGCATTACTTTACCATCGGGAATTTGTGGCAGGTGTACTCCACGAAGGTACTTATATCGGTTTAGTATATTTGGCTATGGAATCTTGCTCGGTGTAGCGGGAATTTCCTTAAAGTTTAAGCTCTTCGCCGCCAGCAAGCGGGAGAACTGTTAGCGAGACGGAAGTCGTTTTAACAATGATCGGTTCGGAAGTAGTCATTGTACACAGGTCAAAGTTCGCGACGCGACCAGTTGGTGTAGCTTGTAATTGATCAGCCAGTCGGTGGTCACAGAATGTGCGGTTCGCTCCGGAATCGAGAAGAGCGTACACTCTCATCTCTTTGCCTCCGCTTCTAACGCGTACGGGGACAATGTCTAAATATGCGGAAGTCGGTATTACGGTGTTTTTCTTAGCGCTAAGCAAGTGCATGCATGATTTAACGGTCGTGTTGTTCTCAATTTTATCTGGGGTCCTGGGTATCCATCTTGGGTCATGGAGTAATGTGTAGTGGACGTTCCTGGTGCAACCTTCTACACTGCATTTGATTTTGTGTGGGCATTGTCGTGTGGAATGGCCTGCCTTTAAGCATTTAAAGCACAGGCCGCATTCCCGGCATTACCCGATTAGGTTGTTCGTAAGATTTATCCTTGAAGTCGCGTCAGGCGCCAAATCAAGTGTGGTTTCTTACAGACAGGGCACTGCAGCCCGGACGGTTTCGGAGTGGGAGCGGCAGTCACGTTCACATTGTAAGCCGACACTTTCGGTTTTCGGGCAGTAGTAATTACGGGATTTGTGGACTTTAGCAGTAAACACTTTCCATAAACAGAGTTAGCTTCGCGACTCTGTTCTCTAACGAAGTAGGCAAAGTCTTTAAAAACAGCTATCGCACCTGTTTTGTCCTGTATACTCAGCGCCTTAGATATCCATTTCTTTCTCAGTTCCAATGGCAGCTTGTTGACCAGCGTCGATATAAAGCCAACGGAGTCTACCGTCGATGCTACCCTTGCCTTTTCCAGGGATGCGCAGCAGTTTCGGAGCAGTTCGGTCAATTTCTCCAGCGCTTCGGGGTCATCCGCGGGCACCCTCGAGAATTCCTGCAACAAGCTCTCGCACCGTCCTGCTATTATATGGGGTTGACCATATCTTTCAAATAATTCTTGCATGGCCATTTCATAACCATCATTTTGGTAATTATCTACAAAGTAATGCTTAATTTTATGACAGACGGGCTCTGTGCAATGTTGGAGTAGGTATACTAACTTAAGGTCGTATGAGTCTACTTTGTCGGCAATATGTAGCTGGTATCGGTAGACGAAGGACCAGTAGTCCATCGGATCTCCATTAAATTTTCCTACGATTGGTTTGGGTAGAAAGCGTTCACCTACCTCTTGGTGGTTAATGTGACGGAGTGGTGAATCTCGTCGGATACGGGTCGGTGATAGCTGTGTACGTCGTTGTTGATTGCGCATTGGGGAGCGATCAGCATATCGGGACGGTCGGTTCTGATGCTGTGTTGTCACGTGTTCTCTTTCGTCGCTCACCCGGATGTCGGACGGAAACGGTGGCGAAAGACGTTCGGTTAAGGGAAGATGTGACAGAGCGCTGTCCTTCGGACGCACAACGGGCGGGACGTACAGAGTAGAACGTTGTGGTAGCTGCGCTGCGGTCGGTGTTATCTCGTTGCGTGATTGTTCAGTGGATGTTGTCTGCTCTAGAAGCGGTGTCGTTGAGCCAGCATATTGGCGGGTTTGAACTTCGTTGTGTCTGGCCTCAGGAATGAATGCTTCCTCCCATGCCCTAGCTTCAGCTTCAGCCAATTCTATTTTTCGCCGGGATTCACGGTCGGCGAGTTCCTCTTGTAATTTACTCTCACTTTCAGCAAGTTTTCTTTTACGTTCCTCTGTTTCAGCGAGCAACTTGCTTTCTTCTTTTCTCTCTGAGTCTTGTTGTCGCGCAAGCCTAGCAAGTTCAAGCTTAACCTTGCTATCTTTTAGCTTAAAGCTGCGCATCGAGCTTGTAGTGCTTACAACGCTTACTGATTCGTGCTTTTCATCGAGTGATGTGGTTGAATTAGGTGGTGCTGGTATCAGCTTGGCTCCTTCAATGTTGTCCAGCCATTGGGCGATATGGGGTGATACGGGGACGATATGGACGGAGATACGGACGGGGATACGGGGACGGAGATGATACGGACGGGGATGGAGATGATACGGTTTTCTGTAAATTAAACGTAAAAGGGACCAAAATAAATAATAGACGGGTATACGTATACAACAGTAAACAATTACACTCACCAAACTTTGGCTTTAAAACCGGAACGGAAAAAATACGGTATCAGATAAATTATTGTGCTACAGACTGTACGGTGACTAAGTTAAAAAGAAAGCATGTTCTAACACGCGGTCGGGTATGGATATTGTCACACAAACTACCATTGTGACGTAATTTGGTTGTGGTGCAATTTATGATTTATAATAGACATCAAATAAACATTAATGGGTTGAGATATCTTACACCGAGGGTAACTATATGAGCTTCAAGAAGTTACGGGAAGCTTATTCGATAACCGATACCTTAGACAATTTTACAGAGTTCAACAAATTAATCTGCGCCGTGCCGAAAGCTTGGGATAAAGGCGATCCACAAAGCCCAAGTAAGACCGATTATTCCACCAAATTGTTTGACTTGATCGAAAACTTAAAAGATTACCAAACAACGAAATCAATATATAACGATGTTATCGCTGCTAGCGCAACAATCTCCATAAAACCGCAGGAAAACTGGACGCTCTCGCTCGATATTACCATCGAAAACTGGGGACAAATTTATCATGATAAATATTTTTGTACCTTATAAACTCGGTACCGCTCCTTTCAAATTAAACTAAATAACATAGCTATAGTAACCAATGATAAATTACATCGTTTGGGATTCAAGGACACTAATCTGTGCGGATTTTGCAAGATCGAACCAGAAACCTTAATCCACCTATTCTATTTTTGCCCCAAAATCAGGGCTTATTGGAATAATGTTGAAAACTGGTTATGTGCGGCATTTCGTAGACCGTACAGTTTAACTCCACAAAATTGTTTCTTGGTATTGTTAACAATTGTGTCATCAACTGTATTTTATTATGTGCAAGATTCTGTATATACAGAGGGAAAACAACGGACACAGTGCCCACAATCCAATCAATCATTAGTGAAGTGGAAGCCCTCAAAAAAGGGAACTGATAATAGCAAAAAAATTAAACAAACTAGATTCTCATAACCGTAAATGGAATACCATCTTAAAGTGAAATGTATTGCTGTATTTTTGTGTTGTTGCCCGTTCACCTTCTTCTCTAAATAAACGTTCAAATGTTAAAAAAAGTGGACCAACATAGGGGGCGATCCATGATTACAAACGTGGTTGTATACGAGAGATATTGTAGCATGGACCGTCTATGCTGAGATGATTATCTGCGGAAGATCATATAGAGAGAGGAAGAAATTTCAAACATTCGGGAATAAAAGCTATTAATGTGACGTAACAAAGAAATCAAGGAGGAAGATATACGGTTGTGCCTGATAACTACTTTCAACACAAGATGTATTGAAATGAACCATGCATTGACAAATTGGTTTAAAGCAGTGTCAGTGAAACCATGAGTTTCTGATTTTTCTGGGGAAATGCAACAAATCGTTTGTATCATACGGCAAAGTACTAACCATATGTTTCCTTAACCCAGTGGTTAAATAGGGGAACAAATATTCTCGACGCCTAACCTATAATTTTAATTCCATTTCACCGCTTAGTCTGGTGGTTTAGTGCGACACCTTTCAACCGAAAGGTTGCAGTTTCGAAATTGGTCGCAAGATAGTCGGTTATGTTCTTGGGTAAGGCATTTAAAATTGCACAAAACTTCAAAAGTTCCGTGATGGTCAAAAGGTTAACGACAATTGCCTGAACCCAATGGATTAATGGTTTCTACCAAATTGAAGGGACGTGTCTATCATATACAACACAGTGCAATAGCTTCGAAATAACCCGAGGTGATCTGACGATTGCCTGTGTGTTAACCCTCTTGGTTTGCCCCCATTCACGGGGAAAAATCATAAATATCGTATCTTAAACGCGTAGGGTTACGAGCAAATGCATTTGGCTGCTTGTCGCTTGGCACAGAGTAAACCTTAATCTTTACTTCCTGCTGCAATGATCGGTGACTGACTTATACTGATATATATGATGGATCGCAATGTGACTTATTGATTTCACGATGTGAACACGAGATGCGATCGAGAAGAGCGAACGGGCAACGAAGAGGAAACAAGCACACACTCCCAGAAACCACACACCGTTGTAATGGACTGGCAATACCACAAAGGCCTGTAGCAAATCCGTGTTTTTTTGTCATTATTCAATATATACCGTGTGTTAACTTTAGTTCCATGTGACTTCCCCTTCACACGGTTGTTAAACCGCTTTAACGCGGCCGCAAGGTCAAACACTTCCTGAAGTTCCTTTTTCTCACGTAATGCCATGCCTCTTTGTTTTAAAAACATGAATAATATCCAACAGTTTAGAACCGTGGCTTCTGCAGTTTACATGCAGAGAAGCCGAGTTCAGTGTTTATTAAGTCGTGCCCGCATATAATAATTTAATCATAAATGCGTGTTTCATTGTATCTGCATTTGGTCAACAATAAAAGAACCTTCCGTGATGGAGTCTGGATTGCGAGAGTAACAAATTGGTACAGGTAGCAACAAAAGACCCAAACAACCTATCAAAACGCTACAGATCGGCCAAAGCGTACACGCCGGAAGCCATAGCATTTCCACAATGAAATTTGTAACCTCCAGGAGGAGGTTGAATATAGTTGGGGGTTTTTATGGATTGGTTGGAGTAAGAGTATTTAGTTTTAATATTGTTGTTTTTCTTTTTTTGTTTAACTATTTGTATCACTTACTTGGACGTTCCACTTGTTTTACATTGCATTTCAACTTTCTTTGCACTTATCTATGGTCACTGTGTACTTAAGTTGGACTATTCGGGCGTTCCAGCCGTTTCCACCAGCACACACGGTTTAGTGATTGTCGGCACTAATTGTTTTTCGAGCTCTTACCGTTGTCCGGCCAAAACGTATGTGTCAGGAAAGTTCTCGTTGTATATTTCAACAATCGCACAGTATTTTCCTTTCTTGAGCTTTGAGTATCGTTTTCAAGTATATTGAGTATTGTACGGTGTATTGAGTATTGTACGGCGTATTGAGTATTGTACGGCGTATTGAGTATTGTACTGTGTATTGAGTATTGTACGGTGTATTGAGTATTGTACGGCGTATTGAGTATTGTACGGCGTATTGAGTATTGTTTGGTGTATTGAGTATTGTACGGTGTATTAAGTATTGGACGGTGTATTGAGTATTGTACTGTGTATTGAGTATTGTACTGTGTATTGAGTATGGTACGGTGTATTGAGTATTGTACGGCGTATTGGGTATTGTACTGTGTATGGAGTATTGTACGGCGTATTGAGTATTGTACGGCGTATTGAGTATTGGACGGTGTATTGAGTATTGTACTGTGTATTGAGTATTGTACTGTGTATTGAGTATGGTACGGTGTATTGAGTATTGTACGGTGTATTGAGTATTGTACTGTGTATTGAGTGGTATCTGGTACCGCTATCGGATACCCGCTGACGGTTGTCGTAGTTTTTATTATTCTTTTAGCCGTGTTGATCTTTTACGTTTTATCAAATCGCCCCATAGGATAGGATAGGATATTCAATATCTCCTCGAATGGGAAAACCAAGGGGGTTAACACACGGGCGATTGTCTGATCACCTCGCACCCACCGTCGGGTTACCGGAGCTATTGCAGTGTGTTGTATATGATTAAGACGTTTTTGCCATTTGATAAAAGCCATTAATCTGCTGGGTTTAGGCAATGTCTGTAAAGTGCCTTGTCCAAGGATACAACCGATCTTGCTAGCGACCAGTTTCGCCCCCTGCCACCCCTTTTTCGATTGAATGGACGCACTTAACCCGCTTAGACTAACTGGCCGGACAATCGTAATGTCGTATTATTTATGTATTGTAGACTAAGGCAGACAGGTCTCACGATTGGCCGTTAGAAGAGAGTTCTGGGACCACACTCTCTTACGCGATAAAGCCGTAACAACTTGGCGATCCTGCCAGGACCCTGTGATCGCTTAGTCTGTCTCAATTTACTGTACTGCGAGAACTCGTTTTATAGTTTTTACAATCGACGTTCGTTATGTCTTTTAATTTATTTTGCCGCCGGTACTTTTCCCCCAACCGAGGAACTTGCCGATTTTATCAGGGTGTTTAACTCTTATTGTGAGAGTGTGAAAGCAACCGATGAGGTTAAGCGTCACCTATTGCTTACCTCAATACCCGAAGAATTAAAATGGCAAATTTATGTAAAATATGCTTGTATTAATGAATTACCATTTAAGAGTTTGATCGAACGGTTATCTAAACTTTGAATGGTGGAAACACACAACGTGAGTCTTTATAAGCGGAGCTACTGAGGCGTCAACAAATGCCGCATGAAACGAGAGTAACCGACAATTCGTATTTGACGTGAAACACCTAGGTAATCCGGCGTATTCTCTAGATGAGGAAGCACATCTCCGTAATGAAGTAACATCTCGAGTAAAATTGATTTTATTTCGTGATTTCTGGGAAGCTGCTCAGCTAATGTTGCAAGCGACAACATCACATTCACTGGAGGTAGCTCCTATTTCACCTCCATTTAGCTCTACATCGAAATCGGAAGGATCGATAGAATGTGTCGCACAACAAATCGAATTTGTACAAGGGATACAGGCAATGAAAACGAGTATCGAAGGCCTATAAGGCACAATTTGGCGAGCGCGGGGCAAGGCAGCAATACCAGCCGATATTAAATCGACCAGGAGAATATGGCTCAAACTTTGTCGAACGTGAGTGTTTTAGTTGTGGTCAATGTGGATATATTAAGCGATTCTGCCATAATGTCAAGCGACAAGTCGACAGAATAAAAGGGAAGGTACGTGTTTCTGCCAAAAGTTAAAGTTTTACTGAACGTACAATTACCCACGGCCACAATGCGAGCGAACGAGCGCTGGAGTGGAGAGGAATCGAAACATCGTAAGCAGAACTGAAGTCCCAGCTAAGCTTGAAAAAGTAGGTTGCACTAAACCAATTGAGTTACGTCGGTTTGCTAATATCCTCGTGAATGATGATACAATCAGCGGTTTGGTGTCGAAATGTCCGGTTTGTTGGCACCAACGATAAACCTGTGGGAGTATTGGGAACTACATATATTATGCTCACTGTCGGTGGATTAAATGTTTCCTTTAAAGTTGACTTGTCCATGGATATCGCACACAAATTTATTTTGGGTTTAGAATTCATGTCGTTTTTGTTTGAAGAACCAACGTTATGTGGTCTGGCGAAGCAAACATTCCAATATTGAACAAATTTTTCATTCCTGAATGTCAGGAAATATACGTTGTGGAAAGTGTACTACAAGTCACAGCTTTTACTGAATTAGATAGTGAACTGCGCAATGGTCCGTCCTGTTGGTCTAACGGTTAAGTGCGTTTGCCTTTCAATCGAAAGGTTGCAGGTGAGAAACTGTTCGGTTTTGTCCTTGAGCAAGGCACTTTACGAACATTGCCTGAACCCACCGGATTAAATCATGGGTTCTACCTAATTGAAGGACAACACACTATATTAGCAAATTGAAGGACAACACACTATATTAGCTCCGGTAACCCGACAGTGGGCGCGAGGTAATCTGACGATTGTGTATTAACCCTTTTGGTTTTCCCATTTACGGGAATAAACATGAATATCATATGAACTAAAACTTCGGGAAAAATATTCGGTTAGTGTTTCTACGAAATACTTTCCCCAAGAATACTCCAAATTCCAAAAAAACATTCAACAAATTTAAGATTTATCCTGTGTCGCCAACAAAACAGTATACTATGTACAATATTTATTTACATGCGCTCATTTAATGAATATAAAGTAATCACAAAATATGGGCTTCTAGACATATACACTACATTGGAATAATGGTGGGTATCGATGCATTGGAATAATGGTGGGTACGATACATTGGAATAATGGTGGGTACGATGCATTGGAATAATGGTGGGTACGATGCATTGGAATAATGGTGGGTACGATGCATTGAAATAATGGTGGGTACGATGCATTAAAATAATGGTGGGTACGATGCATTGGAATAATGGTGGGTACGATGCATTGGAATAATGGTGGGTACGATGCATTGGAATAATGGTGGGTACGATGCATTGGAATAATGGTGGGTACGATGCATTAAAATAATGGTGGGTACGATACATTGAAATAATGGCGGGTATATTACATTGGAATAATGGTGGGTACGATGCATTGGAATAATGGTGGGTACGATGCATTGGAATAATGGTGGGTATAATGCATTGGAATAACGGTGGGTACGATGCATTGGAATAATGGTGGGTACGATGCATTGGAATAATGGTGGGTACGATACATTGGAATAATGGTGGGTACGATGCATTGTAATAATGGTGGGTACAATGCATTGGAATATTGGTGGGTACGATGCATTGGAATAATGGTGGGTACGATGCATTGGAATAATGGTGGGTACGATGCATTGAAATAATGGTGGGTACGATGCATTAAAATAATGGTGGGTACGATGCATTGGAATAATGGTGGGTACGATGCATTGGAATAATGGTGGGTACGATGCATTAAAATAATGGTGGGTACGATACATTAAAATAATGGCGGGTATATTACATTGGAATAATGGTGGGTACGATGCATTGGAATAATGGTGGGTACGATGCATTGTAATAATGGTGGGTACGATGCATTGGAATAATGGTGGGTACGATGCATTGGAATAGTGGTGGGTACGATGCATTGGAATAATGGTGGGTACGATGCATTGGAATAATGGTGGGTACGATGAATTGGAATAATGGTGGGTACGATGCATTGGAATAATGGTGGGTACGATGCATTGGAATAATGGTGGGTACGATGCATTGGAATAATGGTGGGTACGATGCATTGGAATAATGGTGGGTACGATGCATTGGAATAATGGTGGGTACGATGCATTGGAATAATGGTGGGTACGATGAATTGGAATAATGGTGGGTACGATGCATTGGAATAATGGTGGGTACGATGTATTGGAATAATGGTGGGTACAATGCATTGGAATATTGGTGAGTGGAGAAATGTCATATATTGTAACAATATTTTAAATGATCATGTGTGTATTAGTTTTGCATCATGTAGCCAAATAGACAAAATCCATACAATTGGTCGAATCCGTTGGTTTTGCTCAATATATGTTGTGTGGTGAGAATAGTTTAGTTGGTGATTATAAAAACATGTTTTATTATTGTTGATTTGTTTAAAAGTTCTTTTAAAAGTTGACGATTTTGGATTCATGTTTTCAGATGAACTGACAACGTTGTTTTATTGTCCGGGAATATCTTCTCCTTTTAAACTTGTCAAACCAATTCATGAGGCCAAAGATCTCGCATCCTTTCAAGATGAAATCCTGCAAGTAATTCATATCAATTTGTCATATTCCCACAGATTTCCCACCAAAATAACAGTTTGAATGCGATCATCATTGCAACCGATGGTGGCTTGAGCAACAGTAGTTCAGACACCGATTTATCATGTGCGACCGGATATATGATTAATTCAATGTTATTTTTTATATAACAAGCGCATCGTTTTTTTACAATCATGCTGCAATAAAACACAATACACATTAATTTGAATACTTCATTAACTTTTTTTATTAAAACTTTATTAATTATGCAACAATTGAGAAATGTTGATCGACAGCAGGTAAGTTGTAATAAAACTAATAACAACAACAACCATCTCATGAACCTGAGGCTTACCTGGGGGGAAGGGAGTTGTTTGATCGCATATTGCATGATAAGGCGACCGTTTGGTGAAAGACTGTATTTCCCCAAATCCAGTTCCGATATTTTGCCGAGGTAACTTGACAGACATTGGACAACTTCATCAGGAAGCTGTTCATAACCAATCAATCCACAATTCATTCCAAGTTTCATCTGTATAGACCAAGAATATCTCATGAGGTAAATACACATCTGATGATTTCAAGATAAGATATTCATGTTGTATTCCCGTGGATGGGAAACCAACATTATCACAAAGAAAATTGGATTTTGCATAAATGGATTTGCATTAAAAGGTCTAATATCGCGGTCGTTTAAGCAGAATCGTTAATGGTTGTTCACATTAATCATTTCAAAACAACATGTATTTTTACGCAAATATATATAGCTTATTGTTTATATAGAATGTTATGAGTATAAAATTATTAAATAACATCTAATCATTTTAACAATAAACTGAGTCATGTGGTAAACTACAAATCTTCTATAATGACTCGGTGTTTTACACGTTAATATTAGTTTGATATATTTACCTTGTTCTGTCGCTCATTGATAGCTTGGCTCAAACCTACGATCAGGTGTTCGTATTCATCTAACCGAAGTTCATCCAGCGCTTCCATGTGCGGTTGCAAATATCCAGCTATTTCCCTCGTCTCTAATTCATTATACCAGGTTCCCTGTGACTAAACTCCATTTGTTATCACTTATCTGGGTTTTGTTATCACAATGGTGCATGAACTTACTACGAGTCTGTTGCGTATATGATGTACTAATGTCTCATTACAAAGCATTTACCAACCTTTGTATAAACTTTTAACTAAAATTATGGAATGTCAAATAATTAACGACTTGATGATAAACAATGTATTGATGTGCTGACCATTGTGTTTATCATGCAGCGTGATCAGCCAGTGGTTATAAATATTGGGTTGGTACTATATTAATGGTCCATCATGGGCGTCAGAATAGGGGTGCATGGGTACCTCGTGCACCCCAGTCCAACCATAAGGGTGCAAATAATATCTAAAAGCACCCCATTTTTTATCAATTACTTAAATAAATATATTCGAAGCGAAAGTTTTATACGCGGAAGCGATGGTATTTATGTCAGTTAGAAATGCTTATCCGTTTTCTATAACTTTATTTTTACGCAACCTTTTTAACTTTATTTTTAATCAAAGAAAATTTTAAGCGTGTATGTAATGATTGTTTGGCCCTGGTCCAATTTGCACCTTGAAAAGAGAAATACAATTTGTATCATAGCATAACAACAACATTATCTAATTATTAATCCCACAAACTTTATAGTCGTTTTCTCTGTGTGTGCGCCGCACCACGCAATAAATTCGCACTCGGAGATTTTAAAAACTATATATTTTTAATAAACAACCTTTTAGATTCAAAGGTTCTACGAATATATAGACAAAATAGAAATATTATTTTTCTCTCATGGATAATTGCACAATGGAAGCCGTGAATATATAGCTAAACAAAGCAGCACACTTGTGCAAGTTTTTCTGCGTTTTCTGACGCCTATGTAATAGTACATGGTATTTCTATGTTGATTATGATCGCTGGTCTTCTAATTGATCTCGCAATATGAGCCTACTGGTCTGTTACTTGTTCAATGCTGCATTATGGCATGTAATAAAAGCTATACTATCACATATGTGAAGTATAACATGAAATATAATAATCAAAGAAAATGTTTTACATTATGAAAATATCACATGAGACAATATGAGATTAATCAGGATAAATTGGGAGATTTAGAAATAAGTGCAATCTCTCCACCAGGATGGTAAACGTCTTTGTTATAATTTACAAATCAAACACAGATGTACTTACTGCATATTCCTGTGCTTCCAATGATAACCTCGTGATCTGAAATTAAAATTTGAGGATAATTTGATATTTATAATGTGAAACATCATTTATATTTGAGTAAAGTTTTATATTTATCAACAAAAAAACAATTTATTAATTCTATTCACTTAACATGTGAATTAAGAGAAAATATAATATTTTAATTCAATGGATAATACTTAACTTAAGATATACCAAACTAATTTAAATAATACATGACATATTAAAAGCCACATTTTATCCCACCTTCCCAGGTTCAAGTTGAAGAATTCGTTTCAGATCATCAGCTTGATCATATCTATACAATGTCCAAGTCTTCACATATTGATCACAGTTCTGTTCATCCCATTCACCAACATCAACTACAACCAAGTCCTGAGGAAATATATTCAAAGTTACAAAGCAGAAATACATTGAATAGAATTGCATCTATATAGAAAAACCAATTTTAATGTATATTTAAATTGGCAAATCAATAAAAAAAATTTTTTTAAATTTTTAAATTTAAAAGTTGTTTAAATTTTTGAGTTTTATTACTGTATAACATATGTATATTTTGGAAATGTTGTAGAAAGTAGCAGATTAAGGCAGTTGTGTACAAAGTTATCAGAGAACTAATTTACACAGTATATACCGTGCACTTAATAAATATAGACAACCGTATTTGCAATACACAAGAATTATGTTCCTATTTAAATTTATATCTGCGCCAATATGCAATTTCAGATCACTGGTCTACAAGAGCTTTTCAATATAAATTCTTAGTCATAATGCTACCATTGTTACAACAAGTTATGTTATATCTGCCTCGTGTAAGATGGATAGATTTTAGGCGACAATTTGTGCAATTCCCAACCCAGTGCTGTGTTACGACGGGGATGATAGGATAGGATATTCATCTTTATCCCCGTGAATGGGAAAACCAAGGGGGTTAACACACAGGCAATCGTCAGATCACCTCGCACCCATCGTCGGGTTACCGGAGCTATTTCAGTGTGTTGTGTATGATAGGCACATTCCTTCAATTTGGTAGAACCCATTATTCCGCTGGGTTAAGGCAATGTCCGTAAAGTGCCTTGCTCAAGGACACGACTAGCTAGCAACCAGTTTCGCACCTCCAACCTTTCGATTGAAAGGCGCACTTAACCGTTAGACCAACGGGACGGATGAATATGAATTGTTTTAAATAGCCCAGCAGAATATCGCAAATCAACCTAAAATTCTATGTAAACTGACTTCAGGCAGGAAATGTCATCTAATTATGTGTAGATGTGCACCAATCTGTAGAAATTTCATTTAAAACTAATAATTGTCAGATACTGTTTATCAACATGTAAGTTATAGCATGGTGTCACAATTTGGTTCGAGCTCCCGTTTTCCGGGAAATTGTGGTCTTCCCAGAGTTGAAGATACAGAGGGTTCGTAAAACGTAACACAATCTGTTTATATCCATTTCCCAATGTAAGTGTTGGACAATTTCGGCAAGTTTTATTAGCTTGAAATTTAATGTGTAATTTTTCATCAAGTTGTTCAGTTTGTTGTAAAATATATCTTAAACAAATCACTGTGAGTTTTCTAGAATGTGGAAACTATTTATCTCGTAGTTAGGTTGCTGTAAGCCTAAAAAACAAAATAGCCACCAAAAATAAAATGGTGGGTGATCTATTCTAGGACTTCTTAAACTTTAAATGTAGCGATCACTTTCAATTTATTATTTTTTTCTGAAAATCTTTTTTACGTTTAAAATTTAAATTTATTTACCTACAGTTTGGGAAGCCATGATTCAGGTGGTTTAGTGACTTATCTGTATGATGTCCAGTGAATTAATAGGAGAGGTTATTCAGGTTTATCCCTGACAATGGGAAAATACAAATGATATTACCTCGCGCCAATTGTTATCGAAAATGTTAAAGTGTGTTATGTCTAAATGAGACGTTAATTGAATTTGGTAGAACCCAATAACCCACTGAGTTCACATGATGTATGCAATGTGATGGTCAAAATAAAAAACAAATAAGTAGTGAATACTTTCGAACCTTTCCACCATTCAGCCGAAACGCGACGCAATAAATCACCAGGATATTCGACCGAACTAAGTATTTCCATTTAAAAAATGTGTAAAAATAATGCTTAATGATTTCGAATTGATTCTTAACATCATTAAACTTAGCTCAGTGGTTTAGATGGTTGGTTTAGAGATGGTGAACAGAGATGTTAGACGAATGGCTATCGGTAGAAATCGGCTGTTAGCAACAAGTCAGTTGAAAGATATTTAATCTAAAATTAAAGAAAGTTAAGCTGACTTACTTGGGGTTTGGGAAGTTGTTGAACAGCTTCACGTAAGATGATGCGACTTTGTACGGGTATCCATGTCTCATTAATTCGTAATTTGCTGATGTTACGCAGACAATCGCCCAAAGCCTTCGCACCATCATCATCGAGGTCAGAATATATACCTAAGTCAATCTGCGAAACAAACCATGTAAACCTTATATACAGTCCATTTCCATGTAGCAGCTATAAAACAAGTAAAGTCTCATTATGAGACAACTGGGGCATAACAGGTTATACCATATCATTTACGTATACCTAGCTCAAGCCTCAAACTGAGTATGCTTCGATATTTCTCTCAAAGTATCTAAGACTTGTACATGCCTATGGTAAATACTTTAGTGTAAATCAGACAATTTTCAAAGTGTATTAAACGGGGTCAATGAAATAGCGGAATTAGCTCTGGGCACTGGAGTAATGAGATTCTATGGTCTAAATTCCTGGCCCTGGAGCTGCCGTGGACCCGCCCACACTAATGAAAAAAAATGGTCGATAAATAAAGTTTGCCTCTGGTTGTTACACTATGGCGGAAACAACTCAAATAGGATTGATTTTCCACATGAATTGGTTCTATATCAGTGCTTCGCATTTTTTTTCCCGAAGCACATTTAGAAATAAATTGACATTGTAGGTAAATATCAAACACAGTATCATTAATTAAATGCGAAAATTGCGCTTGTTTTGATAACCACAATCACTGAGTGTTTGGCTCAGTCTCCGAAATAGCAGAAGTTCATTCAGGCATGACGGAAACTTTCGATTATTATGTCAGAAAATATCAATCATTTGATATTATAATATAAAGTATAATTAGTATATATAAAGAAGAATAATAAAGTTTAACCTAGATGATGGGGAGAAACTTCAATATATGTATATTCACTAGAAACTTCAATATATGTATATGCACTAGAAACTTCAATATATGTATATGCACTAGAAAGTTCAATATATGTATATTCACTAGAAACTGCAATATATGTATATGCACTAGAAACTTCAATGTATGTATATGCACTAGAAACTTCAATATGTGTATATGCACTAGAAACTTCAATATGTGTATATGCACTAGAAACTTCAATATATGTATATGCACTAGAAACTTTAATATATGTATATGCACTAGAAACTGCAATATATGTATATGCACTAGAAACTTCAATATATGTATATGCACTAGAAACTTCAATATATGTATATGCACTAAAAACTATAATATATGTATATGCAATAAAAATTTCAATATATGTATATGCACTAGAAACTTCAATATATGTATGTAGCGTTTTGATAAGTTTGTTTGGTTCTTTTGTTGCTACCTGTACTAACTTGTTACTCTCGCAATCCAGACTCCATCACGGAAGGTTCTTTTATTGTGGACCAAATGCAGATACAATGAAACACGCATTCATGGTTAAGTCATTAAATGCGGGCACGACTTAATAAACACTGAACTCGGCTTCTCTGCATGTTTACTGCAGGAGCCATGGTTCTAAACTGTTAGATATTATTCATGTTTTGAAAACAAAGAGGCATGGCATTATGTGAGAAATAGGAAGTCCAGGAAGTGTTTGACCTTGCGGTCGCGTTAAAGCGGTTTAACAACCGTGTGAAGGGGAAGTCACATGGAACTAAAGATAACACGCGGTACATATTGAATAATGACAAAAACACGGATTTCCTACACACCTTGCCTTCCCCGAAAAACTGTTTTGAATTTTGTAAACCATTAATCCAATATGATGTCTAGAAATCATTGTAGGAAATTCGTGGCGAATATGCATACGATAATGGCAAAGATGTCCAACTTGTATCATAGTAGAACATCGAGAACAACTGGAAACGGGGTTTAATTAGGTTGAATTCTTGGAACTTCAGCTTGGGGATATCTTTAAAGTTCGGTCTTTACAATATAGAGCTTTCAAATGTAGTGTTGGTCAATCGTTCCTTGGGCGATATAAATAGTCGGTCTCGTGGCACAAGCAAAATAATCCAGACATGCCAACATAAACGTAGCTGGTTGTATATACAGTCCTGTATCCTGTTGGATTACGCGCTCTGTAAGAGCACCAACAGTCGCGCCTCAAAAGAGCATTGATGTATCTCTTGTAGCTAGAGGACGCCATAGTTTTAATGTCTTATGAAATGTCCCCAGTAAAATAGTTCAGACATACAAACATAGACTTAGCTTGGCGTGTAGACAATCCAGTTGCACTGTGATCAATGGAAGCACCCTTCTTTCGTCTGACCAGCTGTGAAGTTGTAAGTAGACTCTGTAACTGATTCCAGGGTGCTGTTGTGGGGAGATTAGTTCAATTATGCCAATGCGAATGCCTCTTTCCTTCCAGAACACTTAATTTAATCTGAGATAGTCCTGCGTGTTCAAACACGTATTGGAGATTCACCACTGTAGCGTTTTGATAGGTTTGTTTGGTTCTTTTGTTGCTACCTGTACTAACTTGTTACTCTCGCAATCCAGACTCCATCACGGAAGGTTCTTTTATTGTGGACCAAATGCAGATACAATGAAACACGCATTCATGGTTAAGTCATTAAATGCGGGCACGACTTAATAAACACTGAACTCGGCTTCTCTGCATGTTTACTGCAGGAGCCATGGTTCTAAACTGTTAGATATTATTCATGTTTTGAAAACAAAGAGGCATGGCATTATGTGAGAAATAGGAAGTCCAGGAAGTGTTTGACCTTGCGGTCGCGTTAAAGCGGTTTAACAACCGTGTGAAGGGGAAGTCACATGGAACTAAAGATAACACGCGGTACATATTGAATATTGACAAAAACACGGATTTCCTACATGTATATGCACTAGAAACTTCAATATATGTATATGCACTAGAAACTTCAATATATGTATATGTACTAGAAACTTCAATATATGTATATGCACTAGAAACTTCAATGTATGTATATGCACTAGAAACTTCAATATATGCATATGCACTAGAAAATACCGAGCAAGATATTCCTTATAATAAACGTATTCACTTGATTAGCTTGAAAATAAATTGATGCAAAGCATATGGCAAGGATCACTACCAGTTTCATAAACACCAGCAATTATGGGCTTTATTATGTTATCATCTTTATCAGATACGACTAGGGCCAGGGTTGCCAGACGCAAAGTATGCTTTACGGCCAAACTGTTTTTGCTTTACGGCCAATTTATATCAAGTGCAAAATAAACCATTTAATTTAGCCAATTGGGCTATTTATCTCTTTATTTGTTGACAATTGTAAAATTTTAATTTCCTCCAGATTTGTCGAACCCGTTCATACACTATATAGGAATACCTACCGTTATTATTTTATTTTCCAACGTCATAATCAGCTTTGTGATTTGGAAATGAGACAGTTGATATTAATTTATTTCCATATACTTTCTCTCTTTTTCCTTTATTTCTACTGTAGCGTAAAAATAATATGACGCTTCGGCCAAAAACTTGACAATATGCTTATACGGCCAAATTCGGCCAGATTTTTCCGCACGGCCAAACTATTTTTTTTGCGGCCGGGACGATTTTGGAAAAAGAAAATGGCAACCCTGCTAGGGACAGAACGGTAGTCTAATTTTTCTCTGCTGGGTGGCGCTATTTATTTTTTTGGAATTATCTGGGGAGTGACTATTTTCAAGAGTTAAGCGGCTGAGCGGTACCTCTAAAATCTAAATACTCCGGATCGCTTGGATCGCATGGAGCGCTTGAATCGCTTGTAACGCCTGGAGCAATTGGATCGCTTGGATCGCTTACTATACTTTGTAATTACAAAAGCCATGATATTAATGTTAGGGTTGGGGTTAAAGTTTGTTCTGGGGTTGAGATTAGTGTTTGGGACAGTGTTAGAATTACTTTCCATAGCAATATAAGTGATCCAGGCGCTCCAAGCGGTCCTGTAGTGTTTAGAGGCACCCGCGACTGAGAGGTTGTATACTAGTTTTCGCACTTACTCATCGTATTCGTTGTTAGTATAGTGATAAGTTTCCCCGCCTGTCACGTGAGAGACTATGATTCGATTCCCCGACCAGGCGATTTTTCGGCTTTTTAACTCTTGTGTTTCTTAGTTATACACAAACTTATCATAACCCCGCATTCAGCTTGTCTGAGCATTTTTGGAATTTGTCCAAGCATTGGCTAAAGTAATCGATCTTATAAGCTCATTGCCGATTTATCAGTTCATACTTTGAATTGATTGTAAACACTATTTACTTAAAATGCGTAAATGGTGTAATAAACATGGGGCTAGAAATAGTGTTAGTCTTGCGGTTGAGATTAGTGTTTAGGAATGGGTTAAAATTAGTGTCCGTTATTTTAGTTAGTAGTTTCCCCCTTCACGCTTTAGTACAGCTGATAAATAGCGCTATCCAGCAGAGAAAAATCAGACTACCGTTCGGTCCCTAGCCGTATGTGGGTTTTTTTATACGCATTTAATTGGCAGAGACCAGGTCCCAGGACCCGCTGCCGTTTATACCTGGTACATAAATCTCCGTTCCGACTCCATATGTACCCACATGGCGTGGTGCTAAACTAGACTGGCAGCGGAACCTCCACTAAGAAGAAAAACCGGAAAACTCCACCCGTAGATATATTCTTTATTAAGTTGTGTTTCTAGGTATATGTGTGTAGTCGCACAACGCTAACGTAGATGGAAAACAACTTGTTTAAATGTCATAAGGTGATGACAGAACGAACACAGTTGTCGTCGATTAAGTGAAATAAATGCAGTTTTTCCAAATATAATGTCGAAAATTGCTACATATATATTTCCAGTTTTCAGGCATTATTAATTAATTTTAATAGATATGAAAGTTTCTGTAAGAGAATTCAAATAATATTATATATAGTGGGGCATCCAAAAAAGGGACTGTCGGTTTCTTACCATTTCGACCCAAGATTAAGGATACATTAATGGTGAAAGTCGTATTTATTGATGACCCGCGCAACGGTTTGGTAAGGAAACACGAACAGGTATGAGATTTGCCATCTCACGAAAGAGAGCTTTGGGGCCAATGGTAGGGTTTAGTTAAAGGTTAAACGAGGCAATGGTAGTCAGTTGTGAAAAGAACTATTTGGTAAATCCCAAGTGAACTGATGTGCAAAACAAACACTGCAATTTATACTGAAAGTGACAATGGGTGCGAATTCAATAAAACAGAGCGTCCGCGTTATATGACGTGTGTCGTGACGATCAATGTGTTTGTTCTCTTGTGCAACCGGTGCAATTAATATTAATTATTATTGTTGGAAATTCTCCCACGAAAATTTGCAACGGGGCAAAAACAAACACCCCAGTATAAATAATACAGAATTTTAAAAAATAATTAGAATATGCGAATGCAACATTCAGCCATTATTACGCACAGCGTTTATCACGCAAAATATAAGGCTTTAACATAAACATATAGCAATTTTAATATCATATTTGCAAAAACTGCATTTCAGTTAATCCACGCCGGCTGAGTTTATTCTGTCATCACTTTATGACGTCATTGATACGTATTACCTCATGACGTCGTTGACACGTAAAGCTGTTGTTTTCCATCTAAGTCATTATTTGCTTTATACAGCGTTGTGGGATCACTTACATATAAGTAACTTTAAAAAGAATATATTTACGAGTGCAGTTTTTTGTTTTTTTTAATTTGGGGAGGTCCGCATCGAGTAATCCACCACAGGGCGATG